>JBAKBP010013813.1:0-61435 GCA_037953745.1 Lithodes maja
ATATGCTCGACCAGTAATGAAAGTTTTTTCACTAAGAAACACTAATACAAGGTAAGATACACTACTTGAACGGATAAATAGCAATATAATTGACTGATATTTATATGAAAGTGTTCCACAAACAAGCAAAACGTTTGGCAAAAAGCATGGCCCCTCCCTCCACCACCTTGGTCACGTAGCCTACACCAGAGAATGCTCGACCAGTAATAAAAGTGTTTTCACTATAAACACTTATACAAGTAAAATACACTACTTCAAGTGATAAATAGCAATATAATTGACTCAATATGGTATGAAAGTGATCCACAAACAAGCGAAACCATGGCCCCTCGTGGAGCCCACCTTGGGCACGTACACCAGACTAGCAAAACACTTCACTAACATGGTTTTTATACCCTAAACAAGAATAACACAATAATCCATCGATAACCCAACGATATAGCACTTCGTTTGGGTTATATTAGGGCGGTAATATCAGCCAGGCTGGGCAAAATGGAGGCCCCTTGGTTTAAAGGGCCACACACACCCACCTACTAGGCTGACTGATGGGAAGAAACTGACTCTCTCTACCACCGCGGGGCCCTCACAGGGACGCTAGGGGGTTGCTAGATTTTCCCACATGTACATCTAACTTATCGGACTTACCAGCCAAAAAACCGGCTCAATTGCGTCATAAACTTATTTTCTAGCAATATAATAAGTCCATATGACGCGATCGCGTCATATGTGTTTTTGGTTCACTCTGCCATATGACGCGATCGAGTCATATATGTCTGGGAGAGTTAAAATAAACTTATTCTGCGTGCTGTTCTCGAATACACACACACAAACACACACACACACGTTTGACTCATCCTCCTGCCAACCTCTATATTAACCCCGCCCCCTTTTTTTAGAAGCGATCAAAGGGCCATCTATTAAAAGGTAGGTGAACTAACACATTGCCTCAGGCCATTACAGCAGTTCTGTTGCAGACTGTACAATCGCGCTAATAAGTGATGTCTCGGCACCAAGTATGTTTTGATCAATAATTGGTATCAGCAATATCTAAGCATCATTTCTTCATATTGAGTGAAATATACAAACATGTTCTTACACTTGTTCTTACACTTGTCTCACCCTGTTCACCATCTGACAGACAGTAATTCAGCACAGAGTGAGCCAAACGTAATGACAGCCGGGACATGACTTATTATCCGCAACCGTACGACTACGTAGAAAATGTGCTTTGTAAGTACAGTCTACGACAGAACTGTTGTCCATGGCCTGAGGCAGTGTGTTAGTTCACTTATCTTTTAATAAATGGCCCTTTAATCGCTTCTAATAAAAGGGGCGGGTTAACATAGAGGTTGGAAGGAGGAGGAGTTAAACGTGTGTGTGTGTGTATGTTCGAGAACAGCACGCAGAATAAGTTTATTTTAACACAACACACCGGCTATATTATAAGACTAGCCCATGCTAGATCACAAATAAGTAACACACATCAGGTGTTGCGTTATTTATGGAACTTAACCCGTACAGCCCCAGCGACGCGTCTGACGCGTCACCCTAATTGCGCCGACCGTAACCTCAGGTGTAGCCACTCAAGAGGGCTCAGATTTGTATGGGAACTGTGTACGTATCCCACGCAACCGTGCCGATGTTTGAAAACTCTCAAAGTCCACGTGCGTGCGCGTGAGCGCGCAGTAACCTGTTTTTTGGGGGTAATTGCCTTCAATTTTTTACTCTTGTAAAATAAGTTTTCCGGGGGGCTCTGTAGGACCATTCTTTAAGCTTTTTGAGCGGTTTTTCGTGGTTTTTCCTTCATTCCTAACCCATTCGCTATTGTTTCTGGAATAAAAAAAAAAATTGAAAACCGGCCGGGTTCTGGTGAACAAATACTACAAAACTAGCCGGGGCTCCACGGGTTAATATACAGACAATCAAGTTTCTATTTTTCGCACTTCCCAGTCCCCCCTCCTCCCCTTCTCTCTGCTGCCTTCCCCTATCTCCCCCCTTCTCTCTCCTAACGGAATATATAATTTTCCTCATCATCGTGTTCAAAGCTGTCCATAAAAATTACTTTGATGTTTTAATAATACTGTTCTTTTTATCTTTACTGATTATAACTTATTAACTCGTATTATATTCGTTACCTTATAGAAGTTGTTATAGAAAATAAATAGATATGCTCCGTTGCAACACCATTCAAAGTTGCCAACCTTAATGTCCTGGATAGTGTGAACAATCGTATAAATATTATTATAAGTAATTGAAACGGGATGTTACAATCCACGCATCCAGACAAGTTGGATCACATTGTAATCTAGCTTGGACCAAATTATAACCAAGTTATAACCATATCATAAATACAAGATAATATCGGCTCAGTTAGAGAAAACACTTTAGATGAGCCGAAATGTGTTTCTTTGTAATATTTTTTTTTTTTTTTTTTTTTTTATAGTAGAGTACATATGTTTTTTCCATACCACTGTGGTTGACCAATTCATAATCTACCTTAACATGTAATGTGACACGCTATGATTATTGTATTATACTTTTCACAGTGGATTCTTAATTACTAGCTTAATTACTGTGGCTTTCCACTATCAGTAAACAGTTCGGCGTTACCCATTGTTATGATTTACTATAAAGTAAGTCATCGACTTAAACAATTAACGATAATCCAAGCAATCTGGTTATGTTGTTTTAAAGTTGATATAAATTGTTCAGGCTTTTATATTTTTACTTCTAATTGTTTAAATTATCGTCCAAACGTAATTAAAAGTATACTATAGCTTTGTGTATGTTACCTTGAATTATATTTAATATTTATTATCTCACCATCATTATGTTACGGTGAACATTGGAAGCACACTCACAATATATAATATATATAAAGGGTTCTTAAAGATAAATACACATTTACAATTTATATTTATTCAATCAATATGATCTCCACCCACCAGCTGCATCAACTACCTCCTGTAGTATCATTGGGATAGATTTAAACATTGTCCAAACTATATTAGGGCAGCGACTAATACCCCCCCCCCCCCCCACCCTACTCCTCCCGCCCTTTCCTCTCCTAACTTGGCCCACAGCTTCTCTATGGGGATCTTGTCACACCCCCTTGTGGACCAGTTAAACCCCGGATGGGGTCAGGTCAGATAAAGTTGTTGAGGGATAAGCCTTTACAACGGCACTTCGAAGCTACTTTCTACTTTTACTATTTTCTGAAGAGTGTAGAGAGGGAAGAAGGGGTATTGGAGAGAGAGGAAGCTGTTGTAGTGGCTTTGTTATGTGTGTTATTAGCCTGTATACCTCGTAAGGCTCAGGATGGCCATGGCACGCACTGAAGACAGCAGCGTTTCCTCAATAATGTTAATACCTTAAATAGTCTGCCTGGACCAGTGCGTGTGTGTGTGTGCGTTTTATGTTATTATGTGCGAGTGTTTTGTGCCCATTGCGTTGTATGTGATCATGTGTGTGATGTGCGTTTTATGTTATCGGGTGCGTGCGTGTGTGTGTGTTTGTATGTTTCGTATCCTGTGTGAGTGTGGGTGTGGATGTGGGTGGGTTGGTGTTTGCATGTGATGGACAGAGGAGAGAGGTTGAAGCGCCGTCTCCCCAAACATTACAAATTGTGGAGGTCATAAGTATATGTATTATCCAAGTTATTCCTTATGCCAACACAAATAACTTAAATCCTAAGTGTTATTGTAACACTTAATATATACTGTATATAAACAAATATAGACGTGTTCTTCGGGAATCGTAGCTTAAGTAGGAAGTCCTTTCGGGACTTCGGTGAGATTTTTCTATTGCACTAGACATTTCGAAAGCCTTCGATAGAGTCTGGCATAAATCTTTAATTTCTAAACTACCCTCCTTCGGTTTCTATCCTTCCATCTGTGCCTTTGTCTCTAATTTCCTTTCCGGCCGTTCCATAGCCGCGGTTGTGGACGGCCATTGTTCACTTCCTCACCCTATAAACTCCGGTGTTCCTCAGGGCTCTGTCCTATCTCCTATTCTATTTCTAATTTTTATAAATTATCTCCTTAACCCGTCCAGCCCCGGCTAGTTTTGTAATGTTTGTTCACCAGAACCCGGCTGGTTTTCAAAAAATGGTTTTATTCCAGAAACAATAGCGAATGGGTTAGGAATGAAGGAAAAACCACGAAAAAACGCTCAAAAAGCTTAAAGAATGGTCCTACAGAGCCCCCGAAAACGTATTTTACAAGAGTAAAAAATTGAAGGCAATTACCCCAAAAAACCAGGTTATTGCGCGCTCATGCGCACGCAGGTGGACTTTGAGAGTTTTCAACCATCGGCACGGTTGCGTGGGATACGTACACAGTTCCCATACAAATCTGAGCCCTCTTGAATGGCTACACCTGAGGTTACGGTCGGCGCAATTAGGGTGACGCGCCAGGCGCGTCTCGGGGCTGTGCGTTACATACATCGCCGACGCATCAGGCGCGTCGCTGGGGCTGTACGGGTTAACTGTACCTTAATTCCCATCCATTCATACGCAGACGACTCAACCTTACACTACTCCATTAGTTTTTCAGAACGCCCCAGCCAGACAAACGTAATGAAGCCATAGAACTCTTAAATTCTGATCTAAATACTATTTCCATTTGGGGCAGAGAAAACCTTGTTAACTTTAATGCTTCCAAAACCCAATTTCTCCATCTATCTACCCGTCAGGATCTCCCAGCGGACTATCCCTTATTCTTCAACAATACAAAAATCAACCCTTCATCTTCTCTCAATATTCTTGGTGTCTCTTTTTCTTCTACTCTCATTTGGAAGGACCATATTACCAGTCTTGCTAAGGCAGCCTCCCAGAAGCTCGGTGTGCTCAACCGCCTTAGGGGGTTCTTTTCCCCTGCACAGCTTCTTGCTCTGTACAGGGGCATAGTGCGCCCTTGTATTGAGTATTGTTCACATGTGTGGGGAAGTTCCTCTCACACCGCTCTCCTAGACAAAGTTGAAAGGAAGGCCTTTCGTATCATTAACTCCCGTCCACTCACCAACTCTCTGCAATCTCTCTCTCTCTCCGCCACAATGTTGCATCTCTCTCGCTATTCTATCGCTACTATAATAATCAGTGTTCCTCAGAGCTATCCCAGTGCATACCACCTCCTTTACGTAGGGCACGTGGTACCCGTCTTGCAACTCAATCCCACCCCTACTCTTTGCAACTCTCCAACCCAAGAGTGAAACGTTACTCTCAAACTTTCTTCTACTCAACAGCTGAGCTCTGGAACTCTCTCCCAGAATCAGTCTTTCCCTCTTCCTATGACTTAAATTGCTTCAAACTCTGTGTGTCCAGGCATTTTGGCTCGAACGTCCCTTGATTTTGGCCCTGTCACTCTTTCAACTATGGGGGAGGCACTCGCTATAGGCAGTAATGCCTTTTGCCTCCCTCAATCATATAGAAAAAAAAAAAAAAAAAAAAAGGATAACTAGCGAGGCAGCGAGCAACAGGTGTTGTTCGCGGCCTCGCTAGTTATCCTATTCCTAATCAATATATATTTATTATTTTTGTCATCCCTAACATTTATAATGACTATGTAAATTCAAAACACATGCATATTATTAATCTGTGTGTTTTAGGGGGTATCATTTACGTCCGAGAGAGAGAGAGAGAGAGAGAGAGAGAGAGAGAGAGAGAGAGAGAGAGAGAGAGAGAGAGAGAGAGAGAGAGAGAGAGAGAGAGGTGGGAGGGAGGGGAGGGAAGGCGTTGAATGTAGCTCTAAAACATGACGTCACTCACCATCTGCGCATGCGTGAGAATCTAGGTCCCCTTGGCCCCGCCCCTCACCTCCGTGGCGTTTAAATATACCCTTCAAACCATTCCACCCAGATCGCTCCATAGCTCACTTGGTAGAAGTCCCGCCCGTCACTGAGGAAACCAGCGATCGATCCCACTTGTATTTGGTATATATTTTTTGTTATATTTGTTATTTTGGTTATTTTTGTTATATTTTAGGGTTAGGTTAGGTTAGGTTAGGTTAGGTTAAGTTAGGTTAATCTAATCTAATCCAATATAATAGTTGTACATTTGAGATGCGAGGCCTAGATTCTCACGCATGGCAGATGGTGAGTGACGTCATGTTTTAGAGCTACATTCAACGCCTCCCGAGGGGAGAGGAAGCGGGTGAAGGAGAGTTGGGGTGAAAGGGAGAGGGGGAATGGGAAGTGCGAAGGAATAATAGAAACTTGATTGTCTGTATATTAAATTTCATAAATAACGCAACACCTGATGTGTGTTACTTATTTGTGATCCAGCATGGGCTAGTCTTATAATATAGCCGGTGTGTTGTGTTAAAATAAACTTATTCTGCGTGCTGTTCTAGAACACACACACACACACGTTTGACTCCTCCTCCTTCCAACCTCTATATTAACCCCACCCCCTTTTATTAGAAGCGATTAAAGGGCCATCTATTAAAAGATAAGTGAACTAACACACTGCCTCAGGCCATGGACAACAGCTCTGTCGTAGACTGTACACTCGACCCAAAAAAAAATCCTTACAGTAACGCTCTAAACATTCGAAATCTTATGATAATACCTCACAGACGTATGTTTCACCCGATTCATTCCGTTCACACTAGATTATTTACAGCTCACCAGTGTAAAGATTGTTTTTTTGGTCGAGTGTACATAACGGGAGGTGGCAGGGATGATTTGCATACGCTTGTACAATTGGTCACATTAATTTGCATACACTCCACATATGAATGGAAGGGGAATTAGTATGATTGAATAAAAAGTGTATTTTCTTATGCAATAAATACTTAACCTCTTCTGTGCCGGCGACGTCCTTTTAACTTTATTCTTGCTACTAGTAGACGAATTTCTTCAGTTTAAAAGGGCCTCCAGAAATTGACAGGTTACCAACTATTCACTTAATTCTTTTCACTACCAGAGATCCTTCTTAAACTGCACAACCTCTTCTATATACAGCTAGAATAAAATTGAGCAGATGTCGCCGGTACAGCAGGGGTTAATAAGACCAGTTATCTGTATTATAGCAAATTATTCTTGTAATTAAATCACACCATGTTTCCATCAATGCATAAAATCATGGAGTATATGCAAACTTACGTGGCCAATTGAATATACTGTACATACAGTACATACACGTACGGTAAGTGTACACACATAATTATGCAGTTGTAACGCGCACACGGATGTAGGCTATAAGCCTCGACAACCATTCACCTCAATTGTAACATAATGAAGGTCTTACAAAAATAAATGTATGCAAAACCTGACAACAACAACATAAACACACCCACACACATATACACACACATATATATATATATATATATATATATATATATATATATATATATATATATAAAGATATATATATATATATATACAGTATATATATATATATATATATATATATATACGGTATATATATATATATATATATATATATATATATATATATATATATATATATATATATAGATATATATATATAATATATATAAATATACAGTAAATATATATATATATATATATATATATATATATATATATATATATATATATATATATATAACTATCCCAAGAGCACCAATTGAACACACACACTGTTACGAAATCGCTGTCACACGCCCAAACACACACTCTCTCTCACACACACACACACACACAGCCACATAAACACAAACCAACCAAACAGCCATCGTAGCCTCTCTGGGTCAACGCCCGAGGTTTACTCCCGGCCCGACAAGAGGAAATCAACCTCTATTCAACACAATTTCAGTCTATTCCCAGCCCGGCACCGCTATGAATATAAGTTGGCTATCAGTACATTACACGATTACATCGCTACGGTTACTCTTCACTCGATCTAGGCCACTGAACTCCAGCATTAGAGTCTGGAAAGGTCATCATCAACATCGCACTATGTGTGGAGATTGAAGCCAACGGATGGCATTTGGGAGTGGTACAACAATGCTTAACCCACGGGACCCCAGCGCCACAGCGTATGCGTCGGCAATGTATGTAACGCTAAACCCCAACACCACATACGTTGCGTCCGCTACTTCGAAATGATTTACTCTTGTTTCTATGGTAGCTAGAGGCTTGAGGATGGTATGGGAAACTACCTTATGATGTTGCCGAACAGTGGCAGTATGCGGCAACCCCCTAGCCCAACCACGCGGGTGAGTAAGGGCGGATGGGGAAAGCCAGTTTACCCACTTATCCCACCGCCACTTGTGTGCTTATTTATTCTTATCTTATGGTACCTAGAAGGTTCAAATTCATATGGGATATACCTTATGATGTTGCTCAACAGTGGCAATATTTATCAATTGGCAATACCCAAGTCCCGCCGCGGTGGGGAGTGGGGAGAGAGAGCGCGGGAGTGGAAGGGCTGGTCGGCCTCCCACCTCCCTCCCGGCCCAGTTGCCTTGTTTATCTCGTCGCCTCGCTATGTTTATCGCTCCCCTAACGCTTCCCATAACATAGTTGACTCCCCACCAAGTGGGGAAGAGGAGGAGGAGGATGACCCAGACCACACTGCATTCCTCAAAATTCCGACAGGTCATGGTAGGGGTAAGAAGAGACGAGATAGTGTGTCATGTTGCTACGTACACAGCAAGTTTAGGCTTTTGTGTACACTGGTCCTCCCCCACTCCCCCTGCCTTCACCACCACCTCCCCTGTCTCCCCACTAAGACGACGTCAAAACCCATATTTCTAAGTCAAAGGTGCCTAAAACAATGTGTAACACTCATATTCAAACTATACAATATACGGTAAAGTATAAAATCAATAAACAGAGTATGTGAGAGAGGTATAATAAAAGTGAGAGTGAGTGAAGGGAAAGTCGGGTGTCATTCAGCTGCCGGGTGTACGTGCGTGAGTTCATGAACAAGGTGGCCGCCAGCCCACCAGTCGTCATGGTGACCATGACGCGCGCGAGGCCTTGCAACACCCTCGACACTTATAAAACTTGAATCTATGCACATATCACACTGTAACTTCCCTTACAATGACAATATGTGATACATGTTGCTAATATCTGAACTATGAAGGCACACATGATGCTTGGGTGGTGTAAATAACCATCACTCAAAAACTGGACGCATCGTACATCGTCCATGCTGCCGCGCTCAGCTGTGTCTTGAAGGGCGGGAAGCTTGAAGGCCGCCCGGCATCAGCTGATGGCTGAGGTTGCCCCTCAATGAGCGAGGTGAGTGTTTTTTGTGTGTTATTCTTCATTTATCACCTATTTAAGCTATTTAAAAAACAAAAAAGGCCAATTCTACTGGTCTCTCAGTGTACATTTAATCTAAACTAGCTGGGGTTCAGTGGGTTAATATGCCTTGTATATTGACGAAACACTTAGTTATGAATGGAATATTCATTTACAACCATTTAATTGTCTGTTTTTGCATTACCTTTCATGTGTGTCCTATCAGTATCAAATTTATGTGAGCGAACTTTCTGCTCAATTCTGCTTCCTATGCATTTTCAATGGGAACAAGGAGTGGTGTGTCGTCTGCAGCACCTTGGGTTCTGCATACAGTTTTCATAGCCGGCCCATTGTATTGCATGCGCCGTCCTCAGAGATATTGACATGCACTTAGAATAGGTTTGAGGGTTCTTAGTTAGTATAGGTTAAGAACTTTGTGTGTCTCCATTATTGATTTAGTGTTTCTGCTCTTTTATTTAACACCTTACGAGCGGCCTATGCGGTTTATTTATATGTACCGCCCAGCGGGGTGTTTTTAGCCAAAATAGGGCTGTTTACGTGATCATTTTCATGCCTAAATAAGACCCAGAACGTAAAACAAGTATCTATCCCTGAAAGGGCATAAACAGAGCTTTCGAATGACACCATAACGATCCTTTTATGATGGCTAGTTTTCTTGCAATAACCGTACAACGCGAGTGCAAAAAGCATGTAATTAGGCACTTTCCCCATACAATTCCGTATATAGCGAGTGAGAGAGGGAGGGAGGAGGTGGGATTCGTGTCAGTAGGTTCGCCGCGGTGGTCTGGAGCAGTCATACGCTCGCTACTCTCCTGCCACCACTTGTCTCTCTCTCTCAGCCACATTACGTGCTGAAATTGCCACACGATATATGTCGAGCACCGCCACATAGTCCAGCTTTATTTAACTCGACTTATGTTGCTCGCCGACATTTAAGGGTTAATGCTAGACTGGGATAAGGTAACTGTAGTCGTTGTCTCCGATGTGTGTACGGTTTGCTTATACCTACACAACTTCAACCAGTCCTGTGGTAGCCGGGGTTGTCTTTTCGGTTGCGCTCTTTGCGAGTGCAGCATTGTGTTGACTGAGGGTTTTGGCCTGTACCAGTTCCACACTTTGCTGCCTCTTTGCTTGTCTTTAGAGGGTCGCCAGGATAGAACCAGATACTTGTGATCTGGATCTATCGAGAGAGCCCCCTAGTCAATTAACGTAACTTAAAGGATGCAGTCTTAAGGACATCGCTAGGCTACGAGCCTGTCTTGCTCAACCCCAGTTCCTTACCTAGAGTATCCCAGCTAGACATTATTAATCGAGTAGACACTTGTTAGTATTTAATATAAGCTCTTTGATATGTGCGCATTATTATTCACAGCATTTATTAGTCTAGGTTGTTGCTGAGCCGCACAACCATAGCAGACTGTTTAGTTGATGAGGTAGTACTTCTTTTAGTGTCGAGCATTGCTACCGTTGCGCATTTATAGTATTCTCGTGTCAGTTAACATTATATGTCCTATCTTTTGGTGTATTCGATTTACACGTGTGGTGTCCTGCCTCCTGCCTTTATATAGTTCTAAATCAGTACGACCATCTAATGAGCATCAGACTTTCTTCAGAAGTTTCCAGGTCTATGCTGTAGGACTATACTTCACTTTCTTTCAGATAGGACTGAAGAGTTTATTGTTGTTTAGAGTAACTGTATTGAAGCATATTTTTATTGTATTAAATCTTGCAGTGATTTAATTGATCTTTCTATAGATTCCTTTTTATGCATTTTAACGTAACTTGCATCTTGTTTGTTATCAGGCTATCCCAGTGCAGGTTAGCCTGAAGTAGAGTACATTTATGCCCAGTTAAGGATACCCCGCTATCGCAGATTAACCCTGGAGGGTATAGGTGTTTTTGTTCGCCGGCATATAAGTTCGAGGGTTTGGATCTAGCGTACCGTTGTTGCATAGTGCCCTATTACTAGTCCAATCATTGAGTGCCCTTGTTTTATTCGTAGTCCCGGTGGTCGTAACACCACCAAGACGAAATGTTGCGATCAATGTGTGCATGTTTGTTATAGGAAATACCCCCACTGTCTTTTAAATTGCAGGCTCGCTATCACTCGCCATGCTAAATGACACTACTAAAATACCACAACTTGTCTTAAAATTTATTACGAAATGGAGCAAATGGTCTCAAAATAGCCATACTAACTGGACGAACGGCTAACAATCTCAACTCTAATGGTGCTAAACGTGAGGGAGAAGGGGATCCAGAAAAACACCTGTTAAGATTACCATTACATTAGGATAAGTCGGATCATAATACAAATAACAAGATATATTTATCACAAAAGAGACTAATAATAACAAATGTTGTCAAGACACTGACGAGGTATGATAAAAACCGACCTGGACATTATAGACTGATTATGTTTACCTGGTTGGAGAGTACAAAGGAGTACAAAGGAAATAAAACAACAGCAGGTCTAGTGACCCTTCTAGGCTTCTTGTCCTCCAAAACACTGAGGATCAAGTGTTTAAACAGTGGTTTAGAGTGGGTAAGGGAACATTGGAAAGGGAAATACTGCCCTGGAACTAATTTTCATGGCAGGATTAGGAAGTTAGTAGGGGACAGAGGGGTTAGTAACTGAGGGGGGGGGATAAAATAAAGTTATTAATTTACAAACGCAGTCAGTCGCGGGTTTGATGCAAGATATTTGTCTAGGCTAAGTTTAAAAGAATCAACGGTGCTGCAGTCTATAAGTGGGGGAAGCCCATTCCACAGGAGAGAGAGAGTGAGTGAGTGAGAGTAATTGAGCTTATGCAATATAATAATCATTTTGTCTGGGGCTGTAATAACTACTGGAATGTACAGATACACGGTTAAGGGAGCCCACCTCGTTTTTTTCTATTGCTCTCCCTCTCTCTTTGGCTTGTATCCATTCAGCCCCATTCAGCCTACTGTTGTAAGACGTTTATCCCTATCCAGGTGTCGATTTCTTCCTGGCGAGCGATAGCGAGCCAGCATTATATGGAGAAATCCGGCTTCGCCGGAGACATATTTCTATCGAAAAATATACAATATTTAGCTTGCTGTCCAAACAAAAATATATATATGCTGGCTCGCTACCGCCCGCCAGGAAAATATTGACACTTGGATGAGCTGAATGGGGCCGAATGGATACAAGCCAAAGAGAGAGGGAGAGAAAGAGAAAACATGCGAGGTGGGACCCCTTAATCTGAGTACAAAACGATTATGACCTGCCGGTGTTTATAAGAAGACAAAATACAAATATGAATCATCGTTATTTTAATTTACAAAAAACAATAGTAATAACAATGACATTAATTATCACAGTAATCAAAAGATGTCAAATGATATGCCTATGAGCGTTTGAACCAGTAACCTGAGTCTGCTAGCTCGGACCGCTCCAGAGAGGCTGTCGGACATCTATTGGTAATTAATCCAAACGTTTAACACAGTTTTCTTATTCCTCCCGTATCCTTCAGTAAATTCTGCAATCTGGTAATATTATAGTTGGTTTATATGCTAACGGCAGACGCTTTTGTTAATTCTAGAACTCTGCTAGTTTAAAGACTAATGCCTTCTTTGCTTCCACAATGTTCAAGATGTACTGTACGCTAGACATTACGATGCAATCATTTATGTTTATTCTTTGGTTGGAGAGCTGGACAAAATAGGAGTTGGACCGTGTTGAAAGGTGGGTGCCTCGCACTCGCCGTAAGGAAGGGGGTATTCACTGAAGAGCTCTGAAGAACACAGATTGTTGTAATAGCACTAGAAGAGTGAAAGATATGCAACATTGCGGCGTGTAGAGAGATTGTGGGGAACTAGTAGGAGGAAGTGAGTATATAAAAGAATAAAACATATTTAATGTGCAGCATCATAATGTTCACCAGAAACATAAATTTAATAGTAACAATAGCAATACAAAATTACAAAAAATAAAAAGATGTCCCACTATAACCTTCTATTATACTGAGCGTTTGAACCATTAACCTGAGTCTGCTAGCTCGGACCGCTCCAGAGAGGCTGTCGGACATGATTTGTTATTATGCCAAACTTTGACCACATTTGTCATACTATTTCAGTATCCGCTATTATACTCTATATTCAGTATCTGTCATAATACTCTACATTCGGGTAAAGTTGTTGTTGATGTATATGACAACGGTAGACGCTTTTGTTAATTCTAGAACTCTACTGGTTTAAGGGGGGTGACCTGCTCTTTTTCTCTCCTTTTTTCTCTTTCTTTGGCTTGTATTAATTCCGCCCCATTCAACCTACTGTTTTAAGACGATTATTCCCATCCAGGTGTCGATTTTTTCCTGGTGAGCGGTAGCGAGCCACAGCATATTTAAACACATATTTTTTTCACAGCAGACTAAATTTGTAAATTTTTCGATAGAAAAATGTCTCCGGTGAAGCCAGATTTCTTCATATAGCGGTGGCTGGCTTTACCTCGCCACGAAGAAATTGACACCTGGAAGGGGATAAACTTCTTAAAACAGTAGGCTGAATGGGGTCAAATGGATACAAACCAGAGTAGGTCTAAGAGAGAAAAGGAGAAAAAAAAAAAAAAACGGTGACCCACCTTATATATAATTATTATTAATGCCTGCTTTATATAAACCATATAATATTATATGATATAAGCGAGACATTATGATGCGATCGTTCATATATTCCCTTCCTGGAGTTTGATTAGAATAAATAATAATCATACATAATTAAAATAAAGTCAATTAGTATAGTATTACCATATAACAGTTTAGTATTAACTTTAATATATTAAATAATATGACTGGTAAAAACGATAATATATGATTATTAAAGTAATCCTGTTGTAAATGCTTAAACATTAGACAATTATAAGTAATATTAACGTTATTTATATGTTAGTCATTATGTTAGGGATCGACGTACCACTGCGATAAGATTACAAAAGGTCTTCCTGTCACATCAACAACGTTGATTCCCTTTGTCCTCTTGTTCATGTGACCACTTTCAACCCTTGCATTCAGATAACTATATACTAGATCGGTGCTACTGGCAGACGATTGTATTCAGCTTAAGAGGGGTGTCTGGATCCCTTGCCGTTATGTTTAGCCTCATTAGTTTTGATATTCTTAGAAGTTCGACCCATTAGTTTGGCTATTTAAGAGCGTTCGTGACACTTAGGTGTCCATTTGTTAATGTTGAACGACAGCGATCCTGCAATGTAAGAGGAACCGGCCTTCGGCCAGGACATGTTTATACAGACATATACATAAAAATGTCTCGAGGAGGGACTTGTAGGCATATATTTAACCCCTTCTGTACCGGTGATGTACTTTTCCTTTAATTCTAGCTACATTTAGACGATATCATGCAGTTAAACAAGTATTTATTGTAGTAAACAGAAATTAAGTGAGATAGTTCGAAGCCTGTTTATTGCTGGTGGTCCTTTTTAAACTTTATAGTATCGTCTAATAGTAGCCAGAATGAAATATAAAAGATGTGGCCGGTACAGAAGGGGTTAAGCATGCTGGACGTCTAAGAGGGAAACTAATAACACAAATATAATAATCAATAAATATATTAATATATGAATACATGACAATCTCCTCATAATATATACCATAGCTTTATTACAGATCACCAATACAATGTTCAGTAGTATATAATAATCATGAGTGTAATCCTTTAGAACGGTAGTGCATGCAACCGCCGAAACTGAGATGATATAGTATAAACAAACTGACCAACTTAACACTAGCTGATCCGACGTATAATAATCATGCGTGTAATCCTTTTGAACGGTAGTGCATGCAACCGCCGAAACTGAGATGATATAGTATAAACAAACTGACCAACTTAACACTAGCTGATCCGACGTATAATAATCATGCGTGTAATCCTTTAGAACGGTAGTGAATGCAACCGCCGAAACTGAGATGATATAGTATAAACAAACTGACCAACTTAACACTAGCTGATCCGACGTATAATATTCATGCGTGTAATCCTTTAGAACGGTAGTGCATGCAACCGCCGAAACTGAGATGATATAGTATAAACAAACTGACCAACTTAACACTAGCTGATCTGACGTATAATTATCATGCGTGTAATCCTTTAGAACGGTAGTGCATGCAACCGCCGAAACTGAGATGATAAATTATAAACAAACTGACCAACTTAACACTATCTGATCCGACGTATAATAATCATGCGTGTAATCCTTTAGAACGGTAGTGCATGCAACCGCTGAAACTGAGATGATATAGTATAAACAAACTGACCAACTTAACACTATCTGATCCGACGTATTGTGGGTTATTATATTTTGTTTTTAATATGTTAGGAATTTCTATACTTTGCCATTATAAAGCAAAGTATTTTAGTTTGTCCCTGAGCCTGACAAACACGCCTTCCCAGACTTCCTTCAAACTAAAACAATGCCCGCCCCAACCAAAATGTGTACAGTTTCCGATAGTGTATTGTCCCGGCAAAAGGCCGATTTAATATAAGTTACAGGCTCGGTATCGCTCGCCCAGAAACAAAAAATAGATACCTGAATGGGCCAAAGCGTTTTCTATCGCCATACAAATGGGATGAAAGTCCTAAATTCTCCATAATAATGGGACAACTCTGGGGAGGCCTAAAGAGATCCCCCTCGGTACAAATAAACTGGTTCCTTTAACAGTCCTCATGTATTGCTAACATCCCGTGACTAGAGATCCTATAACAGGATCCTATAGGATCTCTACCTATAACTATACCCTCTTCATTATAGGTAGGCAACAAATCTTGACCAATATTTTCTATAACTCAAAAGCGACTAGCGTAATCGAGCTAATGATTCTACCATTCGGGAAGAGTCAGCCAGAGAATAGGTGTGGACATTTACAGCACATTTGTTCTAACCTTTTCTGAGTTGGAGAGGTGAAAGTTGACAATCTCCATGAATGGTTTATAATACTATTTGTCTCACGTTGTACAAGTTTCGTGTTAATGTTTTCTTGATATTTCATACATTTGTCCAGTGTTTAGAAGACTGTTAGTTTAGACTGTACCTCCACCGATATAGAACAACACAACCACAGATTATGTTTACCTGGGTGGAGAGGGAGAGAGAGAGAGAGAGTTGTGTGTGTGTGGTTGTAAATGAGTGTATATAATTAATGGATTATAATGTATTCTGGGGCTATAATAACAACTGGAATGTACAGACAAACAGTTAATCAGAGTAAATTATAGTTATTATTATATCGATATAGATAAGAACAAATAATTATGGATCATCATCAATAGCACAAACAAATAACAATAACAACAATTAAATCACTGATCAAAAGATGTCAATGATAGCACCCTTCGTGAGCTTTTGAACCAGTAACCTGAGTCTACTAGCTCGGACCGCTCCAGAGAGGCTGTCGGACTTCTATTGGTAATTAAGCCAAACGTTTAACACATATTTCCTATTCTTCTCGTATCCGGTATCAAATGTTACATATCGGTAAAGTTATTGCTGATATATATGCTTATGGCAGACGTAGAAACACAAGAGTAAGTTATATTATAGGGTTTCTAGGCAGACGCTTTTGTTAATTTAATAACTCTACTAATATTGAGACTAATGCCTGTGTTGCATTAAATATTGTTTTATATGGGCGCTATAAATTGGGATGCGATCATGTACGTATTGTTTTCAGGAAATTGATTAGAATAAACAAATATTTGATATAATTCTATTAAACTACAAGATAATAAACACACATCTTTTAAAACTGATATCTAATGGAGTTTTGATTCGGACAACCCTTACTCCTAAATAGCCTAACCAAAATAAGATAGTGATTAATATCTTATATTATGAATAATTATGATACAATTATGATATAATCCATGCTAAAAAAGTGTATTGTGATATTAACTTAGTGGTAACATTGGTGGTGTGACCGGACCTTAACAATTGTCAGCATGGTCACTGTCTAATTGCATGCTCGCTATCGCTCGCCAAGATCAATGACTACTAAAATGCCACCAATTGTCTTAAAATTTATTAGGAAATGGAGCAAATGGTCTCAAAATAGTCAAACTAACTGGACGAACGGCTAACAATCTCAACTCTAATGGTGCTAAACGTGAGGGAGAAGGGGATCCAGAAAAACACCCGTTAAGATTACCATTACATTAGGATAAGTCGGATCATAATACAAATAACAAGATATATTTATCACAAAAGAGACTAACAATAACAAATGTTATCAAGACACTGACGAGGTATGATAAAAACTGACCTGGACATTATAGACTGATTATGTTTACCTGGGTGGAGAGAGAGAGAGAGAGAGAGAGAGAGAGAGAGAGAGAGAGAGAGAGAGAGAGAGAGAGAGAGAGAGAGAGAGAGAGAGAGAGAGAGAGAGAGAGAATAGTTGAGCTTATGCAATATACTAATAATGTTGTCTGGGGCTGTAATAACTACTGTAATGTACAGAAATACGGTTAATATGAGTACAAAGTAATTATGACATGTTGGTGTTTATAAAAAGACAAAATACAAATATGAATCATCGTTATTTTCATTACAAAAACAATAGTAATAACATACAAATAAATAATCACAGTAATAAAAAGATGTCTACCAAACTCCAATCGTGGCGCGTTTGAACCAGTAACCTGAGTCTGCTAGCTCGGACCGCTCCAGAGAGGCTGTCGGACATCTACTTATTATTAAGTTAAACCTTTAACTAATGTTTCTTATTATTCCCGTACCCTTTATTAAATCAACATTCGGATATAATCCTTGTTGAGTTACATGCTAACGACAGACGCTTTGGTTCATTTTAATACTCGATTCATGCCTTTGTTACATTAATAATGGTTAAGATGTGCGCTAGACATTACCAGGCCATAATTTTTGCATTTTCTTTCTGGAGTTTGATGCAAATTACAGATAATCTTGTATATTTATAATACGTTAAAGATAATAACAGATAATAAGTTGTAAACATATTTGTTTTGTTCTTTCTGTATCCACGTGCACCACTATCTTATCCTACGTCTTGTGGGTTATTATGATTCTTATTAAATTATTATTGTGGACTTGACTTGCTTCACTTATTTTCGAGCAATGTACAAGTAATTTAGTTTGTCCCCTAAGCTATCAAAAATGCCTTCCCATAATTCCTTTAAGGGAGCCCACCTCGTGTTTTTTCTCTTTCTCTCCCTCTCTCTTTGGCTTGTATCAATTCGGCCCCATTCAGCCTACTGTTTTAAGACGCTTACCCCCATCCAGGTGTCAATATTTTCTTAGCGAGCGGTAGCGAGTCAGCATATATATATTTGTTGTGTTGACAGCAATCTAAATTTGTAAATTTTTCGATAGGAAAATGTCTCCGGCGAAGCCGGATTTCTCCATACAATGGTGGCTCGCTATCGCTCGCCAGGAAGAAATTAACACCTGGATGGTGATAAATGTCTGAAAACAGTTGGCTGAATGGGGCCGAATGGATACAAGCCAGATAAAGAGTGAAAAGGAGAAAATAAGAGAACAAAGAAGGTGACCCCCCTTAAGCTTAAAATCAGACCAACTCATATCCCCTTCAAGCCACATTTGTGTATTATTCCATAGCAATATATACCGGTCCAAGGCTGACATCTTCTAAGTTACAGCCTCGCTATCGCTCACCCGGAATAAAACGATACCTGAATGTAGTGAAACGTCTAATTATCGGCCAACTAATGGGGTGGAACGCCTTAAAGTCTCCAAACTAATGTTAACGTAACAAAGGAGGTAAACACTAATAATATACTCTGGACAAAATAGGGTTAACTTCTATATCCGGATAATGGTTGTGTCCATTTATTTGTTAACATTCTGACGAAGGAAATGTTTGATAATAAAACTGTTGTCGCGTGAGTTATATTGTATTGAAGAATTATGACAGAGAGAGAGAGAGAGAGAGAGAGAGAGAGAGAGAGAGAGAGAGAGAGAGAGAGAGAGAGAGAGAGAGAGAGAGAGAGAGAAAGAGAGAAACAGAGAGAGAGAGATGAGTTTACGTAATTCATGATTATATTGTCTGTATTAACTATGGGAATGTACAATTATTGTTATTCAGAGTAAAAATTTAGTTTTGATATAAATATTTTATGTGTATGAAGGAGACAACAAGCATTTCGCCTGTACGGAGTGTCTCCCCTTGCGTCAAAAGAGTGGCAGAGAGCCTAATTCAAGGGACATTGTGGTCAACATGCCTGGACACACGAAGATTAAAGCAGTTTAAGTCATAGGATGAAGGAAAACATTATTGAGGGAGAGAGTTCCAGAGTTCTCTAGTTGAGTATATGAAAGACTGGGAAAATTTGCCAATTATTGGGTTAGAGAATTGGACAGAATTGGAGTGGGACTGTGTTGAAAGGCGGGTGCCTCGCACTAGCCACAAGGGAGTGGGTATGCACTGACAGAGCTCTAAAGAACACTGATGGTTATAATAGCGATAGAAGAGTTAAAGAGATGCTTCATTGCAGCGTGTAGAGAGAGATTGTAGGGAACTAGTAGGAGGAAGTGAGTATTTAAAGGAAGAAGATTTTTTTACTGTGAATCATCATAATTTTCATCAAAAACAACATTATAATATTAACAATAGCAATACAAAATAACAATAGTAAAAATATGAGCAAACCTATGAGCGTTTGAACCAGTAACCTGAGTCTGCTTGTTCGGACCGCTCCAGAGAGGCTGTCGGACATCTATTATATATTAAGCCAAACCTTTAACTCATTCTTCTTATTATTTCCGTACCCTATATTAAATTCAACTTTCGGGTAAAGTTCTTGTTGGGTTACATGCTAACAGACGCTTTTGTTCATTTAAGGGAGCCCACCTCGCTTATTTTCTCTTTCTCTCCCTCTCTCTTTATGCTGGCATCCATTCGGCCCCATTCAGCCTACTGTTTTAAGACGTTTACCCCCATCCAGGTGTCAATATTTTCCTGGCGAGCGGTACTGAGCCAGCATAATTATATAGTTTTGTTTTTGACAGCAAGCTAAATTTGTAAATTTTTCGATATAAAAATGTCTCCGGCGAACCCGGATTTCTCCATACAATGCTGGCTCGCTATTGCTCGCCAGGATGAAATCGACACCTGGATGAGGATAAACGTCTTAAAACAGTTGGCTGAATGGGGCCGAATGGATACAAGCCAGGGAAAGAGAGAAAAGGAAGAAAAGATAAAAAAACAAACAGTGACCCCCCCCCCCTTAAGAATTCTACTAGTGCCTTTGACACAATAACAATATTTAAGATGTGCGTTAGACATTACGATGCCATCATTTATGCATTTTCTTTCTGGATTTTGATTCGAATGAAAGATTATCTTAAATAATATAATTTCATTATAGGTAATAGTGTCTTGTTCATTTGTTACGACCGGGGCTACGAATAAAACAAAGGCACTTAAAGATTGGACTAGTAATAGGGCACTATGCAACAACGGTACGCTAGATCCAAACCATCGAACTTATATGCCGGCGAACAAAACACCTATACCCTCCAGGGTTAATCTGCGATAGCGGGGTATCCTTAACTGGGCATAAATGTACTCTACTTCAGGCTAACTCACACTGGTATAGCCTGATAACAAACAAGATGCAAGTTACGTTAAAATGCATAAAAAGGAATCTATGGAAAGATCAATTAAATCACTGCAAGATCTAGTTACAATAAAAAATGCTTGAATACAGTTACTCTAAACAACAATAAACTCTTCATTCCTATCTGAAAGAAAGTGAAGTATAGTCCTACAGCATAGACCTGGAAACTTCTGAAGAAAGTCTGATGCTCATAAGATGCTCGTATCTAATCTTGGACTATATAAAGGCAGGAGGCAGGACACAACACGTGTAAATGGAATACACCAAAAGATAGGACATATAATGTTAACTGACACGAGAATACTATAAATGCGCAACGGTAGCAATGCTCCACACTAAAAGAAGTACTTCCTCATCAACGAAACAGTCTGCTATGGTTGTGCGGCTCAACAACAACTAATAAATGCTGTGAATAATAATGCGTACATATTATCAAAGAGCTTATATTAAATACTAATAAGTGTCTACTCGATTAATAATGTCTAGCTGGAATACTCTAGGTAAGGAACTGGGGTTGTGCAAGACAGGCTCGTAGCCTAGCGAAGTACTTAAGACTGCATCCTTTAAGTTACGTTAATTGACTAGGGTGCTCTCTTGATAGATCCAGATCACAAGTATCTGGTTCTATCCTGGCGACCCTCTAAAGACAAGCAAAGAGGCAGCAAAGTGTGGAACTGGAACAGGCCAAAACCGTCAGTCAACACAATGCTGCACTTGCAAAGGACGCAACCGAAAAGACAACACAGGCTACCACAGGACCGATCGAAGTCGTGTAGGTATAAGCAAACCGTACACACATCGGAGACAACGACTACAGTTACCTTATCCCAGTCTAGCATTAAAAAAAGGAGCAGAAACACTAAATCAATAATGGAGACAAACACAAGTTCTTAACCTAAACTAACTAAGAACCCTCAAACCTATTCTAAGTACATGTAAATATCTCTGAGGACGGCGCATGCAATACAATGGGCCGGCTATGGAAACCGTATGCAGAACCCAAGGGGATAAGTAATTGAATAAAGACGAGAAGCAATGGAAAAGAAGAAGGTCAGATAGAGAGACAGTGGTAAAGGGGGTGATCGGGAGAGAGTGTGCAAAGGGATGTTAGAAGCACGCGCGCCTAGCCTGACCTGACGAGGACAGCTCCTGGGGACCCTCATGTAGGAGCCAAGTTACACAGGAGCCCGCAAAGGCGCGATGGTCGGCCAATCACGTGCCGAGACATCACAAGACAGCAGGCGTCACGTGACACAGTGCCCGCACCTACAGACACTACCATCTCGCTCTGAAAGTCTCTCTCATTCCCATGCTGGCACTATCATAACTACTATTGATATAAATTACACCCCGTTGTCACAGACGAAAACAAAGACCACCACTGGACTGTCTGTGACAATGCGATTACAAAGAAAGAAAGAACAACATTCTCTGATAACTGTAGCCCATTTCGATGTCCCTGGCGAGCGCTAGTGGCTAACGAGAAGCGATTGTGCCCACGCTGGTAGACGTCACAATTCTATACCCCTTATTAGCACTATATGATCCTACATATTGTTGGTTAGTGTGATGTTCTATTATATCCCTTATTAGCACTACATATTGTTGGTTAGTTTGATGTTCTATTATACCCCTTATTAGCACTATATGATCCTACATATTGTGGGTTAGTGTGGTGTTCTATTATACCCCTTATTAACACTATATGATTTTCCATATTGTGGGTTAGTGTGATGTTCAATTGTACCCCTTATTAGCACTATATGATCCTACATATTGTGGGTTAGTGTGATGTTCTATTATACCCCTAATTAGCACTATATGATCCTACATATTGTGGGTTAGTGTGATGTTCCATTACATCCCTTATTAGCACTATATGATCCTACATGTTGTGGGTTAGTGTGATGTTCTATTATACCCCTTATTAGCACTATATGATCCTACATGTTGGGGGTTAGTGTGATGTTCTATTATATCCCTTATTAGCACTATATGATCCTACATATTGTGGGTTAGTGTGATGTTCTATAATACCCCATATTAGCACTATATGATCCTACATGTTGTGGGTTAGTGTGATGTTCTATTATATCCCTTATTAACACTATATGATCCTACATGTTGGGGGTTAGTGTGATGTTCAATTATATCCCTTATTAGCACTATATGATCCTACATGTTGTGGGTTAGTGTGATGTTCTATTATACCACATATTAGCACTATATGATCCTACATATTGTGGGTTAGTGTGATGTTCTATTATACCCCTTATTAGCACTACATATTTTGGGTTAGTATGATGTTCTATTATACCCCTTATTAGCACTACACATTGTGGGTTCGTGTGATATTCTATTATACCCCTTATTAGCACTACATATTGTGGGTTAGTGTGATGTTCTATTATTCCCCTTATTAGCACTACATATTGTGGGTTAGTGTGATGTTCTATTATACCCCTTATTAGCACTACATATTGTGGGTTAGTGTGATGTTCTATTATACCCCTTATTAGCACTACATATTGTTGTTTAGTGTGATGTTCTATTATACCCCTTATTAGCACTACATATTGTGGGTTAGTGTGATGTTCTATTATACCCCTTATTAGCACTACATATTGTGGGTTAGTGTGATGTTCTATTATACCCCTTATTAGCACTACATATTGTGGGTTAGTGTGATGTTCTATTATACCCCTTATTAGCACTACATATTGCGGGTTAGTGTGATGTTCTATTATAACCCTTATTAGCATTACACATTGTGGGTTAGTGTGATGGTCTATTTATACATTATTGAGCAGTTTGGTTGATTCAGCCATTTTTGGAGAATGTACAATCGGATACCATAGTCTCTAGCCCAGTCATAGATATCTGTGAACTACACCTATTTCTAATTATGGAAGTATATCTATGGACACGAATTTAAGAATACTATGTTGTCGTTGTTGTTGTTGTTCCCCAAGCTGCCTGGACGAACAACCCGAAGGCCCCAAGCAAGGCCAAGGCCATAACCGAGCGCCCCCACAGAATCCTCCCTGCCGACCACAATAAAGCCTGGGTGACCGAAGCCACTCCATGGCGGGGAGCTGAGGAGGGTGCGGAAACGCCCGGGAAACCAAAGACCCACCCAGGGCCCTGTGCCCCTCACCAATTATGAAGAGAAAGTTTAGGGGCAATACTATGTTCTATACATCAACTACAAAATTTAAAAAACATCCATTAATTAGATCCCCCTTCTAGATTAATGTGTACATTTTTACGTAGAAAAATTTACCGGCCGAAGGCCGGTTCTTCCAACACTACAGGCTCACTATTGTTTGCCAGGGGAAAAATCGACACCTAAATGGCACGAAAGGTCTAAATATTGACGAAGAAATGGGGCTAAAGGTCTTAAAATCGACTAACTAATGGGGCAAACATCTTAACATCTGAAAACTAATTGGGCTAAACATGAGGGAGAAAGTGGTCCATAAAACAGGCCCATCCCTCCTTAAATCCTTCCTAATCTGAATAAAATCGCTTGCTGGCCGCCGGAATATAAGTCAGAGCAGCGTCACCGTCGGTTCACCGTTGGTTAATGTCTTGGCGGATGGACTGATCGGCCGTCTGACTCAATTATATATATATATATATATATATATATATATATATATATATATATATATATATATATATATATATGAGGGAGACAAAAGGCGAGTGCCTACCCCAGATTTCAAAGAGTGAGAGGACCGAAATCAAGGGTCGTTCGAGCTAAAATGCCTGGACACACTGAGTTTGAAGCAATTTAAGTCATAGGAAGAGGGAAAGACTGATTCTATGAGAGAGTTCCAGAACTCAGCAGTTGAATAGGAAAAAATCTGAGAATGGCGTTTCACTCGTGGGTTGGACAGTTGCACAGAGTAGGGTGGGGGGGTTGTGTTGCAAGGCGGGTACTACGTACCCTACGTAGAGGAGGTGGTATACACTGGGAAAGCTCCGAGGAACACTGATTATTGTAGCATATATATTTAATATTATTTTTTAACTAAGCTCCCTAGCCTACCACCAAGACGAAATGTTGCGATCAATGTGTGCATGTTTGTTATACGAAATACCCCCACTGTCTTTTAAATTGCAGGCTCGCTATCACTCGCCATGATAAATGACACTACTAAAATACCACAACTTGTCTTAAAATTGATTAAGAAATGGAGCAAATGGTCACAAAATAGCCATACTAACTGGACGAACGGCTAACAATCTCAACTCTAATGGTGCTAAACGTGAGGGAGAAGGGGGTCCAGAAAAACACCCGTTAAGATTACCATTACATTAGGATAAGTCGGATCATAATACAAATAACAAGATATATTTATCACAAAAGAGACTAACAATAACAAATGTTATCAAGACACTGACGAGGTATGATAAGAACCGACCTGGACATTATAGACTGATTATGTTTACCTGGTTGGAGAGTACAAAGGAGTACAAAGGAAATAAAACAACATCAGGTCTAGTGACCCTTCTAGGCTTCTTGTCCTCCAAAACACTGAGGATCAAGTGTCTAAACAGTGGTTTAGAGTGGGTAAGGGAACATTGGAAAGAGAAATACTGCCCTGGAACTAATTTCCATGGCAGGATTAGGAAGTTAGTAGAGGACAGATGGGTTAGTAACTGAGGGGGGGGGGATAAAATAAAGTTATTAATTTACAAACGCATTCAGTCGCGGGTTTGATGCAAGATATTTGTCTAAGCGAAGTTTAAAAGAATCAACGGTGCTGCAGTCTAAAAGTGGGGGAAGCCCATTCCACAGGAGAGAGAGAGAGTGAGTGAGTGAGAGTAATTGAGCTTATGCAATATAATAATCATTTTGTCTGGGGCTGTAATAACTACTGGAATGTACAGATACACGGTTAAGGGAGCCCACCTCGTTTTTTTCTATTGCTCTCCCTCTCTCTTTGGCTTGTATCCATTCAGCCCCATTCAGCCGACTGTTGTAAGACGTTTATCCCCATCCAGGTGTCGATTTCTTCCTGGCGAGCGATAGCGAGCCAGCATTGTATGGAGAAATCCGGCTTCGCCGGAGACATATTTCTATCGAAAAATGTACAAATTTAGCTTGCTGTCCAAACAAAAATATATATATGCTGGCTCGCTACCGCCCGCCAGGAAAATATTGACACCTGGATGAGCTGAATGGGGCCAAATGGATACAAGCCAAAGAGAGAGGGAGAGAAAGAGAAAACATGCGAGGTGGGACCCCTTAATCTGAGTACAAAACGATTATGACATGCCGGTGTTTATAAGAAGACAAAATAAAAATATGAATCATCGTTATTTTAATTTACAAAAACAATAGTAATAACAATGACATTAATTATCACAGTAATCAAAAGATGTCAAATGATATGCCTATGAGCGTTTGAACCAGTAACCTGAGTCTGCTAGCTCGGACCGCTCCAGAGAGGCTGTCGGACATCTATTGGTAATTAATCCAAACGTTTAACACAGTTTTTTTATTCCTCCCGTATCCTTCAGTAAATTCTGCAATCTGGTAATATTACAGTTGGTTTATATGCTAACGGCAGACGCTTTTGTTAATTTGTGACGCATGTCCACGTGTGAGCATGCTGTACAGAACGCCTAGTCATGCCCCACTCTCGCTAGGATCGTCAGGGCAGGAACTTTGGCTGTAGTCTATGTAGAGTTTCCTAACTTAGTTCGTGTGAGCCTATGTACTATAAGTATTATGAATATGTATTTTGTTTTCATCTGAGTCAACGAGTTCTATTTTATATCATTAGTTAAAAGTATTGTGTGTAAAACTTATTTGTAATGATGGGAAGAGAAACAGCCACAGTTGGGGGTCAGTGGGTGCGCCAGGCGGGAGGTGGGCCTAACTCACTCGCATTCCTCCCTCCCTCAGTGCTAGGGGAGCCTTTGTGTATCCCAGAGGAGAGAGAGAAATTACGTAATGGTTGTCAGTGGGCGGTCCTTAGTAGTTCACGTTGGGCTCACTAGAGGGCCGGGTATAAAAGGGAAGTCTAGCCATTTTTTCATCAGAACTCATTAGGCAGAGCGACTTCTCATTTCCCTTGCTAACTATATATATTCTTCTGACTGATGGGAACTTTCTCTACTACCTTACATTCTTATCTCCTCTTTTCCCTGCCTGTTTAACTTCCATGGTCCTGTTGGTGCAGAGCTAGTCAGCCAACGTATTATCGCTTGAGTTCTCACAAGATACTTGCCTATTAGATAGCCTATTTTGGAAGGGTTAACTTAGAATAGGATTGATTTATGTTTGTTGCACTTGTATAGATTAAATAGCATTGTATGAATATTCCCATATTCAAAAATATGCTGCAGGGGGGCAATGCCTAGTGAGTTAAATGCTCAATAGGTGGCGTTCTGAGAGTGAGGGTCCGAGCCTGGGGGATGAGACTGTGAAGCACAGAGATGGAGCAGCTTCAGAGATGGAATTGCTTCTGGCCGTGAAGCTTCGCATGTCTCACTCCCTAGACTGGAGCAAGACCTCACGGGCCTCACCGTGTTCAGCGGTCGAGTGTAAAGGCTATCAGCCTATGCCCGAGAGGTAGTAGTTGGAATATAGAGAAAAAAAAAAAAAAAAAAAAAAATATGCATTTCCCTGTGTGTTATTATTATTATTCCTGTTTTCTGCTGGTCTAGGTAATGCTAGACTGGGGTAAGGCTTTTCTGTGTTACGAGTTGTTGTTTGATGCAGTGGTTAAGCGATAAACCTGCATACTCGTTTCGGTTCAGTGAAGCCTAGGTTGTCTTCGCGGCTGACTGTGTTGAGTTAATAATTTACAGTGCGTGAGGGCAAGAGCCTAACCACCCTGTATTTTATTAACAGTTTGTTTTTACTTTGTCAAGAAGCCGGGAGAAAACCAGATACAAGGGATCTGGATTTCTCAAAGTGCACTTGTTAGTTTTAACGTAATTCTTTAAACAGTTGTGAGGACTTCGCTAGGCTACGAGCCGTTTTTGCTCAGTCACTGCTACCTTTTGCCCACAGTACCCCAGCTAGACTTTACTCGATTAGTAGATACAGAATAGTATTGAAGCTTTCCTTATGTATGATATTGTTTATGCACTATTGATTTCATGTGTTGCAAGCTTGGCTACTTTAGTGATTAGTGGCCCACGAGCACAATCCGAGTAGGCTATTGCCGTTGCATTTGCGGAGTACTTCTTTTTAATGTTTGCCATTTACTATTGCATATTCTTTTAATTATTCTTATGCCAATTTAAGCCTTTAATAGTATTTAATTGCCAGTGTTTTTGCTTATTGAATTACTGTTCAAAATCAGATACGTACTTCTTACGAGCATCCGAGAAGCATCTAACTTTTTTCAGAAGATTCCTTGCTCGATGCTTAAGGACTATTAATTAACGTAACGTAATAGTGCCGATCCGAAGTAGAGGGTGGAGGACTTCTTAAGTTCATAGTCAAGGGTGCATTACTTCGGCTTCGGCCAACACTATTCTTTGGTGTTGTTGTTTCTTACTTCATTGTTTGATTGTTGACCAGACTAGATAATTCCTGTCTCTTTATTAGTCTGTTGTTGAACACTAGTACCGAGTTCTTGTATACCCCGTTATAGCAGATTGAACTCTGGAGGGTATTGGTGTTTTTTTGTTCGGCTGGCAGTACTCAGGGGTTGGGATCGTGTGTTTCCGTTGTGGCAGCGAGCCGTATTCGAGTCCTGATTGAGAGCCCTTGTGTACCCGAGTGCCAGTTCGTAACAAATGGCGACCTAGCTTAGGATTTTGTGAACAGTATAAATTTTTGCAGAGTTGTACAACATTTGTTTGTTTGTATTTTAGCGTGCATATTGAAGAATATTTTTTTTTTTTTGTATGGCAATTAGCAAAGCATTTAAGAGACTCCAGTTAATTTAGTAATTAGTGCTTGCATAGGAAGTTTAACACTTTTGTCTCGAGATTTTTTTTGTGGACTTCAGTATGTCGTGCATTTGCACTGACGATGAGCGAGAGATGTCATTTGAAGGTGTGCCGTTAGTAACCAGTGAGGAGGATGCTAGAGTTTTTGTGAGTAAGCGGTACCACGTGACGGAGGAGAGGCTGACTGGGGTGGATGTTTGTGGCTTGCACCTGATAGCCAAGGTTTTGGGCATTTCCAATGTAGCAGGGATGTCCAAGGGGGAGCTGATTTCCTGGGTGTTGCGTGGGCGACATGGGGTTTCGGAGGAGAGGGCGTTTGGGGGGGTTCCTCCCCAGATCCCCTCTCACTCGACTCCCACAGTGCCGTCCACTCAGTTACCGGAGGTTAGCACTCTCCCACAGAGGGATGAGAATTGGCAGATTGGAGTGCCCTCGGGTGGTGCACGTGGTGGTTCCCCAGTTTTTGCCCCCCCTCCTTCAGTAGTTGCAGCTCCCTCTTCCTGCCTGTCTCCAGATATGGTATTTAGACTTGAGCTTGCTAAGATTGAGGCTAGGAAGCAGGAGATTGAGGTTAGGAGGCAAGAGGATGTGACCAGGAGGCATGAGGCTGAGCTTAGGTACGACTCAGATAAATATTGTGCTAAATTAGATTTAGATAAGACTCGTGCAGAGTCGACAGGGACTCGGATGGGCCGTGAGGGCCAAGTAAGAGAACAGTCCTTAGCCCACTTAGTCAAATTGGTGCCGGTATTTAGTGAAACTGAAGTCACAGAATTATTTAATCGTTTTGAGAAGAAGTGTAGGGAGCATAATTGGCCTGAAGAGAAGTGGGCAGCTCTAGTCTCCTCAAGACTTACGGGTAAGGGTCTGAAGGCTTATGATGCACTGCCTTTAGAGTCTTGCATTGACTACCCAGAATTGAAGAGAGCTGTCCTACGGGCATACGTGTTGCAACCGGAAACATATCGATTGAAGTTTCGGGGTGTTACAAAGACTAGGGAGGCGACCTTTCTTGAACATGCCCGGGACTTAAAAGATGCACTTAAAAACTGGACACGTTCTGAGAAAGCTGAGACGGCAGAACAGTTGACTGAGCTGTTTCTGCTCGAGCAGTTTTATAAGTGTACTGGTGCAGAAATGACTTTAACTATTAAAGAAAAGAACCCAAGAACTCTTCAAGAGGCAGCTGAGATGGCTGACCTCAGGTTGTCGCTAATCAGGGGATGTGAATCTGTAAAGCGTGTTGATGCAGTTTCCAAGGGGCGCGATACTCCAAACCCTCGAGCTCAGGACAATCACTATAGATATAAACCTCAGTTTAAAAGCCAAGATACCAGGACTGAACCAAAGACTACAGCCGTCCCATTACAGAAGGGTCAGAAATCCGCCCCTTATCAGAAGAGACCGATAGGGGAAGTGGAATGTTTTCATTGTAGAAAGAAGGGGCATTATGCAAAATCTTGTCCTAGTAAGTCGCCAACTGCAGCCGTGTCTTTGGTGCGCAGCATAGGTGTGGCTGAAATGTCGTCTGGATTTACCCAGGGTAGTTTGCCAGCGGCAGGGTCACAGGCTATGTATAAGACTCAGGAAGGCTCGTCCCCTGTCCGTGATGTCTTTTGCGCCCATAGAGGGACCGGTAGGGTAAGTTGGGCGGGTTGCCAGCATAAGGTGGAAGTTGTTGCGTGATACTGGAGCTTCACAGACACTTTTGAAGAATTTCACGGGGCGACCAATTAATGCGGCACGGGTGGTTGTTGTTCAGGGTATTAATGCGACCAGGTCACACCCGTTGGTTCGTGTGGAGCTGGAAGTTGATGGTGTGATTAAGGACTTAGATGTTGGGATCGTTGAGAAATTGCCAGTGGAGGGCGTCGACCTTCTTCTCGGCAACGACTTTGCGGTGCCTACTTTAGAAGTTCCACCCTTAGTCGTTGCCGAGAGGCCGGCCGACGTGAGTAGGGAGGAACAAGAGTGGGTAGTGAGTTGTCAACACCAACAGATGGCATGTGTGGTAACTCGTTCCCAAGCATTTAAGGTATCACAGCCTATTTCCCAGGCCACAGAACAGCGGAGGAAGGGAATTAAGGAGAAGCGGAAGGCTGGGAAAAGTTTGAAGAGTTTAGAACCAGTGGCTCTCCCAAAAGACCCAATAGCAGGACCTTTGACTGAGTCTTTTGTAACTCCAGTGCCTAACACAGTTGATAAAGTAGTGGAGGAGGCAGAGACTCAGAGACAGCACCGTTACCTGCAGCGAGAAAACCGGATGTCTAAGTTGGATGTTGGGGGAGGGCATGAGTTGTTGACCAAGCAGTTAGACATGTTGGCTCCCACAGACATTCGAAAGTTGCAATTAGAGGATCCAGAGGTTTTGCAGTGTACCGATGGGGCTGTGGAGTTAGAAGAAGATAGGGATGCAAAGGCAGGGGATTTTGTTTTCGTTAATGGAATTTTATACCACCGATATCAAGATCCTAAAAGGAACTGGGAGGGCGGATCAGGTATAGTTGACCAGCTGGTCGTGCCAGAGGGCTGCAGGGAAAGTTTGCTTAGGTTGGCTAATGATTCTCCATTATCAGGACATTTGGGTGCCAAGAAAACGGTGGCGGCTTTGGGGAAATTGTTTTGGTGGCCGGGGATGAAGTCTCATGTGCAGTCATGGATAAACTCATGTGATATTTGTCAACGTGTCGGAAACCGAACCAAGTTATTCCTAAGGCCCTATACACCCTATTCCTGTGATTGGGCCACCCTTTAGTAAAATTATTGTTGACATGGTTGGTCCACTCCCTCCCACTAAGGCTGGAAATAAATTTGTGTTAACCATAATGGATGTTGCCACTAGATACCCCGATGCATACCCTATGAAAAATGGAATGGCTAAGACGGTAGTCAGTAACTTGTTGTGGTGCTTCTCAAGGTACGGGTACCCGGAGGAGATTCAGTCTGATCAGGGATCTAATTTCACCTCCAACATGTTCAAGCAAACAATGCAACAGCATGGGATACGAGCAGTAGTATCGTCAGCGTATCACCCTGAGAGTCAAGGGGTGCTTGAGCGGTGGCATGCTACACTTAAAAGCATGCTCAGGTGTTATTGTGCTGACAACGGTATGGATTGGGATCTTGGATTGCCTTATGTGCTGTTTGCTGCTCGGGAGGTACCTGGTGAGAGCCTGGGATTTAGTCCAAACGAGCTGATTTTTGGACACCGTGTCAGGGGCCCCCATAACATGCTGAAAGAAATTTGGGAGGGGACTGTGCAGCCTTGTCCATTATTAAAGTATGTGCTTGAAAGCCGTGAGCGCATGCTTAAGAGTCTGGAGATGGCAGGTAGAAATTTGACAGAATCACAAGCTTTGATGAAGGACAGGTATGATCGCAAAGTGAGGCTCCGGAAGTTCACTGTAGGACAAGAGGTATTAATTTTGTTGCCTTTGGTTGGTAACCCCCTCTCTGCGAAGTACACTGGACCTTATAAAATTATAGAAACAATTTTAGACTTAGATTACCTTGTTGCCACTCCAGAAAGGAGAAAAAAGAACCAGTTATGTCACGTGAACCTTATTAAAGAGTATGTGAGGCGCCCCTCTGAGCCTCTCACTGTCCCTGTGTTGGCATGTTGCGGCCGTGGTGGAGAAGGAGAGGGGGACAGTCAAGCTTCAGAGGAGGATAGCTGGGATCAACATGTTTCAGCGGATCAGTGGGCGGGGAACTCGAGCCTAAGGGCTGACGAGGCTATAGCTCATTTGCCTGAGCCGCAGTTTGATGCTATCCGTCAGTTGTTCGGTTCATACCCCACTGTATTTGCTGAACACCCAGGCCTCACTACTCAGGCTATGCATGATGTTGACGTGGGGGACCATCTACCTTTTAAGTCAATCCCGTACCGTGTGCCCCCCATAAAACTACCAGCTCTGAGGGATGAGTTGGAGTATATGCTCGGTAGAGGGTTGATAGAGAAAGGCACAGTTAAGTGGACTTCCCCCGTAACACTGCAGCCTAAGCCAGATGGCAAAGTACGCTTTTGTATTGATTTCCGTAGGTTAAACGGTTGGACTCCAACTAACCCATATCCTCTTCCTCGGGTTGATGATAGTGTTGACAACATTGGTAATGCTCGTTTTTTGTCTAAAGTAGATTTAGTAAAAGGTTACTGGCAAGTACCTTTGTCCGAGCGTGCTAAAGAGGTATGTGGTTTTGTTGTGGATGGGAGTACCTACCGGTGCAATGTTATGCCTTATGGACTTAAGAATGCACCAGCAACGTTTCAGAACCTGATGAATGAAATTGTAAAGGACATTCCAAATTGCACCGCATATTTGCACGATGTAATCATTTATGATGACGACTTTGAGAGCCATTGTGAGCACCTTGAGACCTTGTTCCGGAAACTTAGTGAAGCAGGTCTGGTAGTACATTTGGCAAAGTGTGACTTCGTAAAAGCCACTGTGCAGTACCTTGGGTTTGTAGTGGGAAGGAGACAGGTGTGCCCTCCTCAGAACAAGGTACAGGCTATCAATAAATTTCTGCACCCATCAACCAAGAAGCAGATTATGAGATTCTTGGGTATGATAGGCTACTACAGACGCTTCATAAAAGGTTACTCAACGGTGTTGGCACCTCTCACAGATTTGTTATCTAAAGACAAACAGTTTTTGTGGGCACCTGAGTGTGAAAAGGCTTTCACTTTGGTGAAACATTTGCTATGTACTCACCCGATACTCAGGGCCCCAGACTTTAACAGGCCTTTTCAGCTGGCAACAGATGCTAGTGGTGTAGGGGCTGGTGCCGTCTTGCTACAGACAGACAATGAAGGTGTGGAACACCCAGTAAGTTTCTTTTCTAAGAAGTTCAATGCTGCACAAAAGAACTATTCTACAATAGAAAAGGAATTACTGGCGATTGTGCTGTCGCTCAGGCACTTCGAGGTGTATGTTCCAGCCTATGGCCCAGTCGTGGTTATCTACACTGATCATCACCCTTTGAGATTCCTAAATCAATTTCACAATCGCAATATGAGACTGACCAGGTGGTCTTTGATGTTGCAGGAGTATAACCTGGACATCCGTCATATTGCTGGATGTGACAATGTGATCGCGGATTGTTTATCAAGGGTGGATGATCAGTCGTAGGCTATCACAGGTGTGTGGGTTTGAGTGGAGGAAAATAGGCTTCCCTTATAGTGCAGCCGGGAAAAACATATTAAAATATAAAAAATCATATAAAAACTCTTTCTTTTGATATAGGTAATCGTATAAGTTTGTCATAGCCTATAGAGTTTGAGTAGTCCACGCACTATCAAATGGCTGAGCTGCTGTAAGCTCGCTCTGGGAGCATGATATTGTGTCTTTTTGCTATTGTTGGGAGGAGTTATAAAATGTATTTTTTTTTTTTTATAATAAGATGTGTTTTGGTGATAAACTCAGCTTTGTTTTAGTGCCATGAGGTCGCTGGGTGTGGGGGGCTTGATGGGGTTCTGTGTTTGTCAGATTTTAGCTCAGGGTTGAGCGAGTAAAATCTTGGGGGAGGTGTGACGCATGTCCACGTGTGAGCATGCTGTACAGAACGCCTAGTCATGCCCCACTCTCGCTAGGATCGTCAGGGCAGGAACTTTGGCTGTAGTCTATGTAGAGTTTCCTAACTTAGTTTGTGTGAGCCGTTGTACTATAAGTATTATGAATATGTATTTTGTTTTCATCTGAGTCAACGAGTTCTATTTTATATCATTAGTTATAAGTATTGTGTGTAAAACTTATTTGTAATGATGGGAAGAGAAACAGCCACAGTTGGGGGTCAGTGGATGCGCCAGGCGGGAGGTGGGCCTAACTCACTCGCATTCCTCCCTCCCTCAGTGCTAGGGGAGCCTTTGTGTATCCCAGAGGAGAGAGAGAAATTACGTAATGGTTGTCAACGGGCGGTCCTTAGTAGTTCATGTTGGGCTCACTAGAGGGCCGGGTATAAAAGGGAAGTCTAGCCATTTTTTCATCAGAACTCATTAGGCAGAGCGACTTCTCATTTCCCTTGCTAACTATATATATTCTTCTGACTGATGGGAACTTTCTCTACTACCTTACATTCTTATCTTCTCTTTTCCCTGCCTGTTTAACTTCCATGGTCCCGTTGGTGCAGAACTAGTTAGCCAACGTATTATCGCTTGAGTTCTCACGAGATACTTGCCTATTAGATAGCCTATTTTGGAAGGGTTAACTTAGAATAGGATTGATTTATGTTTGTTGCACTTGTATATGCATTTCCCTGTGTGTTATTATTATTATTCCTGTTTTCTGCTGGTCTAGGTAATGCTAGACTGGGGTAAGGCTTTTCTGTGTTACGAGTTGTTGTTTGATGCAGTGGTTAAGCGATAAACCTGCATACTCGTTTCGGTTCAGTGAAGCCTAGGTTGTCTTCGCGGCTGACTGTGTTGAGTTAATAATTTACAGTGCGTGAGGGCAAGAGCCCAACCACCCTGTATTTTATTAACAGTTTGTTTTTACTTTGTCAAGGAGCCGGGAGAAAACCAGATACAAGGGATCTGGATTTCTCAAAGTGCACTTGTTAGTTTTAACGTAATACTTTAAACAGTTGTGAGGACTTCGCTAGGCTACGAGCCGTTTTTGCTCAGTCACTGCTACCTTTTGCCCACAGTACCCCAGCTAGACTTTACTCGATTAGTAGATACAGAATAGTATTGAAGCTTTCCTTATGTATGATATTGTTTATGCACTATTGATTTCATGTGTTGCAAGCTTGGCTACTTTAGTGATTAGTGGTCCAAGAGCACAATCCGAGTAGGCTATTGCCGTTGCATTTGCGGAGTACTTCTTTTTAATGTTTGCCATTTACTATTGCATATTCTTTTAATTATTCTTATGCCAATTTAAGCCTTTAATAGTATTTAATTGCCAGTGTTTTTGCTTATTGAATTACTGTTCAAAATCAGATACGTACTTCTTACGAGCATCATCCTAGAAGCATCTAACTTTTTTCAGAAGATTCCTTGCTCGATGCTTAAGGACTATTAATTAACGTAACGTAATAGTGCCGATCCGAAGTAGAGGGTGGAGGACTTCTTAAGTTCATAGTCAAGGGTGGATTACTTCGGCTTCGGCCAACACTATTCTTTGGTGTTGTTGTTTCTTACTTCATTGTTTGATTGTTGACCAGACTAGATAATTCCTGTCTCTTTATTAGTCTGTTGTTGAACACTAGTACCAAGTTCTTGTATACCCCGTTATAGCAGATTGAACTCTGGAGGGTATTGGTGTTTTTTTGTTCGGCTGGCAGTACTCAGGGGTTGGGATCGTGTGTTTCCGTTGTGGCAGCGAGCCGTATTCGAGTCCTGATTGAGAGCCCTTGTGTACCCGAGTGCCAGTTCGTAACAAATTCTAGAACTCTGCTAGTTTAAAGACTAATGCTTTCTTTGCTTCCACAATGTTCAAGATGTACGCTAGACATTACGATGCGATCATTTATGTTTATTCTTGGGTTGGAGAGCTGGACAAATTAGGAGTTGGCACGTGTTGAAAGGTGGGTGCCTCGCACTCGCCGAAAGGAAGGGGGTATGCACTGAAGAGCTCTGAAGAACACAGATTGTTGTAAGTACACTAGAAGAGTGAAAGATATGCAACATTGCGGCTTGTAGAGAGATTGTGGGGAACTAGTAGGAGGAAGTGAGTATATAAAAGAATAAAACATATTTAATGTGCAGCATCATACTGTTCACCAGAAACAAAAATTTAATGGTAACAATTGCAATAACAAATCACAAAAATAAAAAAATGTCCCACTATAACCTTCTATACAGCGTTTGAACCATTAACCTGAGTCTGCTAGCTCGGACCGCTCCAGAGAGGCTGTCGGACATGATTTGTTATTATGCCAAACTTTGACCACATTTGTCATAATATTTCAGTATCCGCTATTATACTCTATATTCAGTATCTGTCATTATACTCTACATTCGGGTAAAGTTGTTGTTGATGTATATGACAACGGTAGACGCTTTTGTTAATTCTAGAACTCTACTTGTTTAAGGGGGGTGACCTGCTCTTTTTCTCTCCTTTTCTCTCTTTCTTTGGCTTGTATTAATTCCGCCCCATTCAGCCTACTGTTTTAAGACGATTATTCCCATCCAGGTGTCGATTTTTTCCTGGTGAGCGGTAGCGAGCCACAGCATATTTAAACAAATGTTTTTTCACAGCAGACTAAATTTGTAAAATTTTCGATAGAAAAATGTCTCCGGTAAAGCTAGATTTCTTCATATAGCGGTGGCTCGCTTTCGCTCGCCACGAAGAAATTGACACCTGGAAGGGGATAAACTTCTTAAAACAGTAGGCTGAATGGGGTCAAATGGATACAAACCAGAGTAGGTCTAAGAGAGAAAAGGAGACAAAAAAACAAAACAAACGGTGACCCACCTTATATATTAATGCCTGCTTTATATAAACCATATAATATTATATGATATAAGCGAGACATTATGATGCGATCGTTCATATATTCCCTTCCTGGAGTTTGATTAGAATAAATAATAATCATACATAATTAAAATAAATTAAAATAAAATATTACCATATAACAGTTTAGTATTAACTTTAATATATTAAATAATATGACTGGCAATAACGATAATATATGATTATTAAAGTAATCCTGTTGTATATGCTTAAACATTAGACAATTATAAGTAATATTAACGTTATTTATATGTTAGTCATTATGTTAGGGATCGACGTACCACTGCGATAAGATTACAAAAGGTCTTCCTGTCACATCAACAACTTAGTATTCCCTTTGTCCTCTTGTTCATGTGACCACTTTCAACCCTTGCATTCAGATAACTATATACTAGATCGGTGCTACTGGCAGACGATTGTATTCAGCTTAAGAGGGGTGTCTGGATCCCTTGCCGTTATGTTTAGCCTCATTAGTTTTGATATTCTTAGAAGTTCGACTCATTAGTTTGGCTATTTAAGAGCGTTCGTGACACTTAGGTGTCGATTTGTTAATGTTGAACGACAGCGATCCTGCAATGTAAGAGGAACCGGCCTTCGGCCAGGACATGTTTATACAGACATATACATAAACATGTCTCGAGGAGGGACTTGTAGGCATATATTTAACCCCTTCTGTACCGGTGATGTACTTTTCCTTTAATTCTAGCTACATTTAGACGATATCATGCAGTTAAACAAGTATTTATTGTAGTAAAAAGAAATTTAGTGAGATAGTTCGAAGCCTGTTTATTGCTGGAGGTCCTTTTTAAACTTAATAGTATCGTCTAATAGTAGCCAGAATGAAATATAAAAGATGTGGCCGGTACAGAAGGGGTTAAGCATGCTGGACGTCTAAGAGGGAAACTAATAACACAAATATAATAATCAATAAATATATTAATAAATGAATACATGACAATCTCCTCATAATATATACCATAGCTTTATTACAGATCACCAATACAATGTTCAGTAGTATATAATAATCATGAGTGTAATCCTTTAGAACGGTAGTGCATGCAACCGCCGAAACTGAGATGATATAGTATAAACAAACTGACCAACTTAACACTAGCTGATCCGACGTATAATAATCATGAGTGTAATCCTTTAGAACGGTAGTGCATGCAACCGCCGAAACTGAGATGATATAGTATAAACAAACTGACCAACTTAACACTAGCTGATCCGACGTATAATAATCATGCGTGTAATCCTTTAGAACGGTAGTGCATGCAACCGCCGAAACTGAGATGATATAGTATAAACAAACTGACCAACTTAACACTAGCTGATCCGACGTATAATAATCATGAGTGTAATCCTTTAGAACGGTAGTGCATGCAACCGCCGAAACTGAGATGATATAGTATAAACAAACTGACCAACTTAACACTAGCTGATCCGACGTATAATAATCATGCGTGTAATCCTTTAGAACGGTAGTGCATGCAACCGCCGAAACTGAGATGATATAGTATAAACAAACTGACCAACTTAACACTAGCTGATCTGACGTATAATAATCATGCGTGTAATCCTTTAGAACGGTAGTGCATGCAACCGCCGAAACTGAGATGATAAATTATAAACAAACTGACCAACTTAACACTAGCTGATCCGACGTATAATAATAATGCGTGTAATCCTTTAGAACGGTAGTGCATGCAACCGCCGAAACTGAGATGATATAGTATAAACAAACTGACCAACTTAACACTAGCTGATCCGACGTATTGTGGGTTATTATATTTTGTTTTTAATATGTTAGGAATTTCTATACTTTGCCATTAAAAGCAAAGTATTTTAGTTTGTCTCTGAGCCTGACAAACACGCCTTCCCAGACTTCCTTCAAACTAAAACAATGCCCGCCCCAACCAAAATGTGTACAGTTTCCGATAGTGTATTGTCCCGGCAAAAGGCCGATTTAATATAAGTTACAGGCTCGGTATCGCTCGCCCAGAAACAAAAAATAGATACCTGAATGGGCCAAAGCGTTTTCTATCGCCATACAAATGGGATGAAAGTCCTAAATTCTCCATAATAATGGGACAACTCTGGGGAGGCCTAAAGAGATCCCCCTCGGTACAAATAAACTGGTTCCTTTAACAGTCCTCATGTATTGCTAACATCCCGTGACTAGAGATCCTATAACAGGATCCTATAGGATCTCTACCTATAACTATACCCTCTTCATTATAGGTAGGCAACAAATCTTGACCAATATTTTCTATAACTCAAAAGCGACTAGCGTAATCGAGCTAATGATTCTACCATTCGGGAAGAGTCAGCCAGAAAATAGGTGTGGACATTTACAGCACATTAATTTTGTTCTAACCTTTTCTGAGTTGGAGAGGTGAAAGTTGACAATCTCCATGAATGGTCTAGAGTTTTCGTGTCATTTAGGTGTCGATTTTTTCATGGCGAGCGACAGCGAGCCTGTTATTTGGGAGGAACCGGCCTCCGGCCGGGAAATTTTTCTATCGAAAAATTTAAAAATTTATCTTGAAAGAGGGTCTTTGGGGGTGTTTTTTAAAGCTTGATGGAGGTCTAGGGAGGAAACTAAAACATTATATTAAAACAATACATAAATGAGTAAATATGTACGCCCATCCCCTTAATGTTGTTATAAAGCATTCTATATTATTTTTTTATTTCCGCATATAATTTTAGTAGAAAGCAAGAGCGAAAAAGAAAGAGGGTGGATTGTTCTGCCAACCATCAATGTAAAATTCACAGCTAATTGAGCAAAGTACACAATACTCTCTCTCTCTCTATCCGTCTCCCCTCCCTCTCTCTCTCTCTCTCTCTCTCTCTCCCTGGGTATGTATGTATATTATTGACAGTCGTGGTCAGAAATACTTGAACAACTAATGATAATAACAAAACAAAAACAACAAACGATGAAAGCTAACTAGTGAATTCAAATAGTGTTATCTCTAAGGTTCAAGTAGTTTATCAAAATAGCTTGCTAGGGTATCTAAATCATACCACCAAAAATTGTCCAAAAATAACTGACCAAGACTCTACCAAAATTATATAATCCTTTAGCCTAGCCAAATACAAGTTCTTTAACACTTGACAATTAGTTTCCATATTCTCTGCATTCGCTATATGTTCTTACCTATGTTCTTTCAATAACTACATATATATATCACATTTTTTTCACATTTTTGTTTCCTTTTTCTTGTTTTATTTTTTTCCTATTATTTCATATTTTTGTTTTGTTTTCACCTTGTATTTTCCTTTTACCTGTTTCTACTATAATTACTGTACCGTTACAGCTTCTCTCCTCATGGGTTCCATAGGGATTGGGCCCATACGGAATATACGGAATTGAGCCCATACGGGATTGGGCCCATGGGATTGGAACCTAACCTAACCTAACCTAACCTAACCTAAGTGGGCCCAATCCCGTATGGGCCCAATCCCGTGGTCACCCTCCTCATGTATTAGTAAAGTTCCCCCTTTCTCTTTTCTCTCATACAATTTTAATTTTCAATTTTGGCTCAACGCTCAAGTTTTGTTTTATTCTTTTGTATATTTTTCTCCCTACCCAGGTATATTTTGTTGACAGTTCATATTTTCCCTGTGTACCTTTTCACCGTTTTCTTTCTTCTTTGCTTAAGGGGGGTGACCTGCTTTTTTATCTTTCTTAGTAGTATCCATTCGGCCCGATTCAGCCTACGTTTAAAGACATTTATCCTCATCCAGGTGTCAATTATTTTCTGGCGAGCGATAGCGAGCCAGCATTCTATGAAGAAATCCGGCTTTGCCGGAGCCATTACTATATATACAAAATTTACAAATTTAACCAGCTGTCTAACTCATTATCGACAAAATAGTGGCTCGCTATTGTTCGCCAGGTTTAAGTCGACACCTGGATGGGGATAAACGTCTTAAACAGTTGGCTGAATGGGGCCGAATAGATACAACCCAGAGAGAGAGAAAAAGGAGGTCAACAACTTTAACAACCCCCTAACAAACTGGGAGCAGTTTCGGGAGCCAAACCGTCACAACTATCCCCTGCCCCCCCCCCCCCTGGGGGCACGGGTCCTTGGAGTGGCTTCGGTCGCGCCGGGAATTTCCACACCTCTCACACCACACACACACACATCACACAGTTTTTCCTACACCGAGAAATGACTCTCCGGCTGTCATTTCTCGAAGACTTCTTCTAGCCGGAGACATTGAGAGCAACCCAGGACCCACGTACACATACATATGTCCAACTTGCTCAAAACCCATCACTTCGAGTCGCCACACTAAGGGTTCAGTTCTCTGCAATTCATGCAGGAACTGGACCCCCTTCACCTGTACAACACTTGCCTCCAAGAAACACTACACGAACACCTGGACCTGTTCCTCATGCCCCTCCCTCTCCCAGTCAAATCCCTCGCCTAAAACCCGTCCACCTCTCCTCCCCAACCCATCTAGCCTTCCCATATCATCCACTCCCCCCCCTAAAACCCGTCCACCTCTCCTCCCTAACCCATCTAACCTTCCCATACTATCCACATCCTCAACTCAACACACCATACCCCATCCCAATCCCTTCCAACCCCCATCTCCTGCTCCCCAATCCCCACCCCCACCTCACCCATCCCAACCTCCAGCCCCTCCCTCACCCCCACCCCATCCTCGTGCAGCAGCACCCAACATACATCGTGCACATAACATTAACATTCTCCAATTGAACATAGATGGCATTAACACAAAGAAACACGAACTCTCACACTTCATCAAACAACACAACATACACATTGCCATCTTACAAGAAACAAAACTCCGCACATCACAAAAAACACCCACATTTCATAATTTCACCACCATCAGACAAGACCGGGCTGTCGGCGGGGGCGGTGGACTCATCACCCTGGTACACAATGAAATATCATACATAGTAACCAGTGTACAAACCAAATCCCTCCTCCCCCCAAATGATAACACAACAGAAATACAATCAATTAAAATACGCACTGGCAACAAATCCAACAAAACCATCATAAACACATACATCCCTCCCCAAACATTCCCTACAGTACCAAATGAATACAGACCACACTTACAACACATCACAAACACCTCACACATCATCCTGGGTGGTGACTTCAACGCCAAGACGTCGGCCTGGTTTGTCGACAACCCTGACACAGACAGAGGGCTGGTACTACAAAACCAAACAGATAACCTCATCATCCTTAACGACATCCATCAACATACCCATATTCCTCACCAAGCCCTCTATAACCCATCATCTCCAGACATCACCTTTTGCTCCCCAGAACTCGCCCCCACAACATCCTGGAGGGTGGTCAGAACCTTAGGCTCTGACCACCTCCCGATCATTATCACCACCAAAACCAGACTCACCCCAGCTAGCCACAAACACACATACACCAATTATAAAAGAGCTAACTGGGAAGCATTTACAAATGAGACCGAACAACACTTCACAACTCTAAACAGTACACCCATCACTAACATCAACAATGCTGTACACATACTCAATAAAACTATCCAAAACGCTGACAAGAAACACATTCCAAGAGGTAACAGAAAAAGACACAACCCCAACTTCACACCAGAAATTCAAAACCTCATCAGACAACGCGACACACTGAAACACTCCCCAGCACCCCACACACAAGACATCACACAACAAATTCAAGCACTCAACACCCAAACTAACAACAAAATACAAGAACAACAAAAACTATATTGGAATAACTTCCTACAAACACTTGATCACAAAACAAACCCCAAAAAACTCTACAAAACACTAAACAGCATCACACTTTCCAACAGCAACACAACACAATCACATGCTGCAATCACAACAACAGACTCTACTCCTTCATGTAAACAACAAGCAAACACTCTCATCAATCACTTCTCACATGTCAGCCACCTAAAACCTCACAAAGACGACCGACGTGTCATCCGACGTGAGAGACAATTCCCCACAGACCCTGACTATACACCCTTCACCAATCACCAGACAAAGCATATCATCAACAATCTCAAGCACTCACCCGCCTGTGGCCTAGACAACATAAGCAACATACACCTCAGACACCTGGGACCACAAGGCATACAAACACTCACTAACATATCAAACTACAGCTATTCACACAACACAATACCAGACATTTGGAAGCATGGTATCATCATCACATTCCCCAAACCCAACAAAGACCCCACGCTACCCTCCTCGCACCGCCCCATTACACTCCTTTGCTCCCCCTCCAAAGTCATGGAACGCCTAGTATTACAACTAATTACACCCGACCTACCCCTAGCTCCAACACAACATGGCTTTAGGCCACTGCACTCCACAAACACTCTTCTCACAGACCTTACACAAAGAGCTTTTGACGGCATCAACTCAGCTAGACCACCACACAGATCACTATTAGCCACACTCGACATTAGTAAAGCCTTCGATGCCATCCCACGCCACAACCTAACAAACAAAATCTACAACACAAACATGCACAACAACACAAAAAGGTGGCTGGCCAACTTCCTAGCAGGCAGATGTGCACACGTATCTTTTGCCGGTCAGTCATCTAAAATCAGAAACTTTCCAAACGGAGTCCCACAAGTATCCGTCCTATCGCCCGCACTCTTCAATCTGTACATGCACGATATAACTACACCCAATACTCCCCAAATAAACTTAGCCTCCTATGCAGATGACATAACACTCACATGCACACACCATGACCCAAGAAGAGCAACAGATCTCCTTCAACCCTATCTCAACACACTACATGGCTGGTGCACTACAAACAGACTTAATCTAGCCCCAGCCAAATCCACCGCAACCCTGCTCACAAGCTGGACAGGTGAACACGAATACATCCCTCAACTCACCATAAACAACACACCCCTAACACATACACACACACCCAAAATCCTAGGAGTAACATATGATACTCATATGACATTCAAACAGCACACCACAAGCATTAAAAAGAAACTGACACCCAGACTTAACGCCCTCAGGTCACTTGCTCACACAAAATTTGGACACAACAAAGAATCTACCACCACAGTATATAAACAATACATAAGATCAGTAATGGAATACGCAAGCCCAGCCTGGGCTTCTAACCTAGCTGAAACACATCATAAGACCTTACAGACTATTCAAAACAAAGCCCTGAAGATCATTACAGGCTGCACAGCTACTACACCCACAGATCATCTACATCAAGAAACAAAAATCCTCAAAGTCAAAGACCATCTGGACATGAGAGGCACTCAATTCCTGGCAGCAGCCTCCACGAACCAAGACCACCCACTAAACTACATGGCAACACATCCACAGACACCAAGAAATATAAAAACAACACCCAGCACACGGTATCACACACAATTATTGTCCTCTCTCCCTCCCTGCCCACCCCGAACCAACTTCCAGAAGCACATCCATACTCATATCTCTCGCCAATCCATCCACTCACTCACAGACAACACGCAGCTGCATGCACGACCTCCCGAAATCCATCCTTCCGAATCCTCCCTCCCTCGCGAGGACAGAGTCCACCTGGCCAGGCTGAGATGCGGACACCATCCAGCTCTCCTGAGCTATCAGAAGAGACTGGATGACTCCGTTGTCGACGCCTGCCCGGGATGTAACACAGCACCCCATACCATTAAACACATCATAGAAGACTGCATTTCACACAACCACTTACGCCAACAACACAACCTACACTCAATGAGAGCTCTGTGGGAAAGCCCGATCGTGGCCATGGCCTTCCTCAGGGACTCGGGGCTGTTCGGCCAGGCAGCTTAGGGAACAACAACAACAACAACAACAACAACAAGATATTTATGTCAATAATAAAAAACAAAATAGAAAAACAAATCAAAGATAACCATCTAGACAGCGAAATGCAAGCAGGCTTCACCCAAGGAAGAAGGATAGAGGATAACCTGCTAATCTTAAAGTACTGTGTCGAGTCGAGTTATAAAGAAAAACTCCCATTAATTATAGCGGCAATAGACTTCCAAAAAGCCTATGACTCTATAAAAAGAGAAAAAATCATAGAAACATTAAAATCACTACGAACACATGAGAATATAATAGACAAAATAGAAGAAATATATGTTGGGGACAAGACAACAATAAAATTAAGTAAAAATATACAAAAGAAAATAGAAGTAACAAGCGGAATAAGACAAGGATGTACAGCGTCAACTACCTTATTTAAACTTGTTACAGTACATTAAAAATAATTCAACAATTAGAAAGTACAGGCCTAGGTTTCAGAAATGAGAAAATTAGATTTAATACTCTTTTCTTTGCTGATGATGGCTTGCAATTCTCCCAATCCCTGACAGAGGCAAAGGCAAATATAAAAAACCTTATAAAAACAGGAAAAGAGTGTGGCCTGGAAATAAATAAGTTGAAAAGTAATTTTATGATATTCAATATGAAAGAACAACCAAGCAGCATCGAGGATATAGACGTAGTAGAATCAATCAAATATTTGGGAGTAACAATCACAAATAAAAGAGACTGCTATAAAGTACACAAAGAAAAGATGACAAATAAAGCACAAAGGTTAGCAAATCTCACACACTCAGTAACAGCAAGGAGTTGTAATAAGATGTTAATTGGGAAAACATTCTGGAAAAGTTTAGCTCTACCTGGAATCCTATATGCAGCTAGTGTTCTGGAGTACAACAAAGAAGAAAGAAAAAAACTACAACGAATAGAAAATTCTGTTTATAGGATGATATTGGGAGGATCTAAAGGAACCCCAATTAGCTGTCTTCGAGGAGAAGTAGGAGCATCCCTGTTAGAATCAAAACTAATGAGATCAAGACTACAATACAGTACTTACAAGGCATAATGAACGGTGATGGAAATAGAATGCTATATGAAATAATTGAAGAAGGATTAGAGGAGAATAATAATAAATGGGTAAAAGAATGCAATAGGTGTCTAAAAGAGCTTAACATAAATAGAACAAAACTGAGCAGGATGACAAAGACAGAACTGTGTAAGATCTATGAATGGGATACACAAATGTGGCAAAAAGACATAGAATCAAAAACAAGTCTAAACATTTACAAGAAAATAAAAAAAGAAATTGGGGGAGAAGATGAAGTATATGACAACACAGCAGCCTCAGTCACATTTTTTAAATGCAGATCAAACACCCTAAACCTAGAAGACCGAAAAAGATTTAAGAAGGAGGATACAAAATGCAGACTGTGTGAAAAAGATACAGAAAACTTAGAACATTTTATCCTGGAATGTGAAGAATATAATGAAATTAGGAAAAAATTAACAAGATTACACAGCCATATATCCAAGACACTGAAAAACTTATAGGAGAGTTACTATTCAAGAAAGAAGGAAACGAAGAGATAAAACAATACTTACATAGATGTTGGAAAAGGAGAGAAAAGAGGATAAAAGAACTTGACGAAAGAACAGAAAATTAAGAACACAGGAAATATTAGGAGAGCTAAAGTGTCTTAAAAATTTATAAAAAATGTAAAAGAAAGTAAGAAAAGTGTAACAAGAAAAGTTCTAATACTAGAAAAAAAGAAAAAGAAAAAACAAAAAGTGACAATATATTTTGGAAAACATGTAAATTTATAGAAAATAAGGACCCCAGTAAGAAGATGAAGAAATAATACATCTACAGTGAAGAAAGAAAACTGGGGAAGGTGTAAGAAGACCAACGAGGGGCCGATACTTAATCCCTCAACATCATCATGAATCGCACTTTTACAGTAGGTAAGGAAAATTGTGGGGAGGCCATGCACACTTCCGAAATGTACAAATATTAGATTAGATTAGATTAACCTAACCTAACCCTAATATAATATAATATAATATATTTTTTTGTGAAATTGTGAGTAAAAACGTTCAAGCCATTTATTGGGTGAATCGCACTCACCGCATCTTTCAAAACAAGAAGAGGACCCTCTTCTTCTTCTTTTTGTGGAGTTGCTGTCCCTTTTCAAAGCCAGCTCACCTATGCACCGGTGACTTCTCCAGAAACAGCTAGAGCTAGATTTAAGAATTAGTTTAGAAAATATGTAGTCGTAGAAAGGATAGTTAAAGAAAAAGAATTGAAGTATATATAGCTTAAGCAGAACTCTCCTCTCCTTATTTTACCCCCTCCTCCACCCCCCAATATCATGTTCTCTCCTTACCTTAATTTAACTTTTCCCCTCTCTACTATTTAATCTCATTTTTCTTCCTCCCCCGCTCTGGTCCCCTTCTCGCCCCTCACCCTATTCTATTCTTTCCGTTTTCTCTTCTGCCACACCTGCTCCAGGAATCTTTTCACTACCTTCATTCTTTTCCCCATTTCCCCACCTACCCCCTCTTCTGTCCCGAGACCTAACACAAATTTTACACCCTCATCCTCCTCCTCTTTCTGTTCTTCCCATTCCCTCTCCCCTACCACCCGTTTCAACTCATTTTCCAACCCATCTCTCTCCTCTGCATACCCCTGGCACTCTGTCACTATATGTTCTATTGTCTCCTCCACTCTCCTCCCTCCCACCTCACACTGTAGACACTCTCTCACCCCCCCATTCCACCTCCATGTTCTCCTATTTGTCTCTGATGCTCCTGCCCTAGCCTTAAACAGTAGTTCAGGACCCAGATTCACTAACGGTCGTACGATCCGAAAACTCCCTTACCGTTCCCTTACGTCTCAACGCTGGTATTCACGAAGCGTCGTAGCGGCCATCTTTGATCGTAGGAAGCCCCTAAAATCCCCTTTCGCAAAGGGTGGTCCAGACCACCCTTACATGAATTTGACCCGGATATAGGTACACAAATATCGATAACACAACCCGCGACCATAACAAATTCGTCTGCAGTATAGCTCTTTATGACACACTAAGTCATTGTTGGTAGTTTGAATCTGCGTGCGAATGAAGTGGCTGAGATGTGTGAGAGGAGGCGAGTGGACGTCTGCTGTACCCAGGAAACACTCTGGAAGAGGCATGGAGTACAGTGGATTGTCGGAAGGAGGAAAAGATATAGGATATACTGGATGGGTGTGGAGACTGATAAAGCGAAAGGAGGAGTGGGTGTTCTGGTGGCTGAAGAGCTGGCGGAAAGTGTGCTTCAGATTACGAGAGTTAGTGAAAGGCTGATTGTTTTGAAGTTGAAAGTTGGTGAAAGAATTCTGAATGTGATATCTGCATATGCCCCACAGGCTGGTTTACAGAAAGAGATAAAAGAGGATTTCTGGAATGACACCGTCAGTGTCATTTCAGGCCTCTCGGAGAACGAAATAACTATCGTGGGGGGGGACCTCAATGGTCACGTGGGAGCATCTGCAGATGGATACGAGGGGGTACATGGAGGAATTGGTTACGGAAGGAGAAATCTAGAAGGCGAATATATATTGGAGTCCTGCGTTGCACTCAACATGGTTGTGTGTAACACAAAGTTCAAGAAAAGACAGAGCCACCTGATCACATTTAACTCTGGGGTCTCCAGTAGCCAGATAGATTACTTCTTGGTTAACAGGAAAGACTGGAAACTAGTTCGAGATGTAAAGGTCATCCCGAGCGAAGAATGTATCCCCCAGCATAAGCTACTTGTGTGCGACATGAGCTTATACAGAGATCCTAAGCGCAAGAAGGTTTACATACCCAAAAGGAAAGTGTGGCTGCTGAAGGACAAGGACGTTAGGGATAGGTTTCATAATGAACTGGAGGAAATGAATAGAAATAAGGAAGCTAGGCCTAACTATGTAAATAGCCAATGGAACTTTCTTAAGCATAGCCTTATCGCTGCCACTGACAAAGTCTGTGGGAAAACAAAAGGTCACCCCAGGAATAAGACCTCTTGGTGGTGGAACGATGAGGTAGAACATGATGTGAAAGAGAAAAGGAGATGCTTCAAAGCATGGAAGAAAGGAGGCAGCAGGGAGGAATACCAGGCAGCTAAACGAACTGCCAAAAGAGTTATTTACAATGCTAAAAATCGCATTAAGGACCTGGTCCTCGAACAAGTGTGTAACACTGACAATCCCAATGGGATCTTCAACCTAGCTAGGCGAGTTAAAAATGACAGTAGGGATATTATAGGTGAACAGTGTTAAGAGATGATAATGGGAAGATTGTGTATGCAGAAAATGAAATCAGAGAAGCATGGAAGGTACACTATGAACGATTGCTAAATGTAGAGTTTGAATGGGATAAGGAACAGCTTAGTATCGAAAAACCAATATCTGGGCCCCCTCCTTTGATAGCACCAGCTGTAGTGAGCGACGCAATCAATAAAATGATGGACGGTAAAGCTCCAGGTTGCTCCGACATTGTCGCTGAGATGATAAAAGCCTCAGGGGAGATTGGTGTAAACTTAGTCACTGAGTTGATAAACACCATTATTAAAGATGAGAAAATCCCAGAGGATTGGCTCAAAAGTGTAATAGTAAATATATACAAAGGCAAAGGGGATGCGCTAGATTGAGGAAATTATAGGGGCCTGAAAATGCTTGACCAAATCATGAAGGTCTGTGAGAGAGTCCTTGAGGGTTTGATCAGGCAAAGCATCTCTATTGATGATATGCAGTTTGGTTTTATGCCAGGACGTGGTACAACCGATGCTATCTTCATAGTCAGGCAGATACAGGAAAGATACTTACTAAAAGGCAGGGATCTTTACTTTGTGTTTGTGGACCTGGAGAAGGCCTTTGATAGGGTACCTAGAGATGTTGTACAGTGGGCTATGAGGAAACTTGGTGTGGAAGAGTGGCTGGTGCGTGTGATAATGAAGATGTATGAGGATTCGCGAAGTTCGGTGATGGTGAAGGGTGTACTGAGTGATGAGTTCGCAGTCCGTGTTGAAGTCCATCAGGGTTCAGTGTTAAGCCCCCTCCTCTTTATTATGGTCTTGGAGGCGCTGTCTAGAGTTTTTAGAGGCGGACTCCCGTTGGAACTGTTTTATGCAGACGATTTAGTCCTAATAGCTGACAGTATGCAGGATGCTGAGGCCAAATTCAGAGAGTGGAGAGAGGGCATGGCGAGCAAGGGTTTAAGAGTTAATATTAACAAAACCAAGGTTATGCATTGTAGTTTGAGACGAGGCAATGTGGAAAAGAGCGGTGCATACCCATGTGCAGTGTGTGGAAAGGGAGTGGGCGTTAACTCAATTCAATGTAGCATCTGTCGATGTTGGGTACACCATGGGAGTAAGCGCTGTAGTAGAATAAAGGGGCCCCTGCCGAAGGATAAGTCAGAAATAGAGAAATTTGAGTGCGTAGTGTGCAAAGGCGAGCTTGTGTTAAGTGATGATCCTGTGGCTGTGAATTTTGGAAATGAGTCTTTGGAGCTGGTGAACAAGTTTTGTTACCTAGGAGATACCATCTCTGCCGGTGGTGGGGCCGAGGCTGCCACTGTTGCTAGAATTAGGTGTGGCTGGGGGAAGTTCAGAGAATTGATGCCAATCCTGACCATGAAAAGAATGCCTCTCCCCCTGAAGGGAAAGGTGTATGCCTCATGTGTTAGAAGTGCAATGACGTATGCCTCAGAAACATGGGCCGTTAAAGTAGAGGATGTCAACAGAATGGAGCGTAAGGAGATGAGAATGGTGAGATGGATGTGTGGGGCCAGGCTACAGGATAGAATAACAAATGGTGAGCTGAGGAGACATTTAGGTATAAAGAGTATTAGCGAGGTGATGCGTACAAGTAGACTGGGATGGTATGGACATGTGGAGAGAATGGATGAACAAAATTGGGTGAAAAAATGCAGGTCTGTGATTGTGGAGGGAGCTGCACCAAGGGGTGGACCGAGGAAGACCTGGGATCGGACTATACGCGCCGATCTCAAATCCAAGAACTTGACAAGTGAAGCAGCCCTTAACCCTCCAGCCCCGGGGGCTATAGCTTGCGACTGTGCTGCGGTACCGGGTGTTTTGACGATCTTTGGGCTATGTTAACTACTCTGTGAGTCAATGAATATGGCATGTAATGTTGTGAATAAAAAAGAATAATGTTCCACAAACCTTCCTCTGTCGAATGGCGTTGAGTAGAGGTCTCTAGCCCCTCTGGTTGCATAATGGTGAGCGCGGGAAGACGAGTGCTTTTCGGCGGCAAATTCTTCCCGCGTTCGGACGCGTCGCCCCGGCCATGGCTACGACGCACCTAGCCGCTCGTCGCGCCAAAGTATTTATCTCCCTTAGACGATTTTAGTGTTTGATATTGAGAATGTGATGTTTATTTGATATTTTTCTAGTTATTTTGAGGCCAATTATATAAAATATGTTTATTAGGGTATCACTGTCACTGATATTGCTCATTTTCACTCGATACCGTACATTTTATTAGTAATTGAGGTAGGTTATTGTTGTATTAGGCACTGATTATTCGTTATCACAGGTGTTTATTATACTTTGGCCATCAAATATTAGGTCTTGTGTCACTTTCACTTTGACAAATATGCTTTAGAGAGTGTCACTGTCACTGATAATGCTCATTTTCACTCGATACCGTACATTTTATTAGTAATTGAGGTAGGTTATTGTTGTATTAGGCACTGATTATTCGTTATCACAGGTGTTTATTATACTTTGGCCATCAAATATTAGGTCTTGTGTCACTTTCACTTTGACAAATATGCTTTAGAGAGTGTCACTGTCACTGATAATGCTCATTTTCACTCGATACCGTACATTTTATTAGTAATTGAGGTAGGTTATTGTTGTATTAGGCACTGATTATTCGTTATCACAGGTGTTTATTATACTTTGGCCATCAAATATTAGGTCTTGTGTCACTTTCACTTAGTTATATGATTTGTAAACGTTTTATATACAATTTATTGTGTCTTTTTTCACTGATTTATATATTTCTATAGGTTCTAATCATATGAATGTCACTTGGTATATACATATGTGTCACTTTCACATATTATTATGGTGTAATTGTATTTGTATCAATTTTCTCACAATACATGACTTTTGTATTACAAAAAATTGGTTTTCTTCCACTTTTTGCCTATATATAATTATAGTGTACATATTGTCATTTTATTTGGCAATTTCAGTATGATTATTAGAACTCCAGCTTGGAGTGGTAATCAAAGAAGCACTCTAAAGCACAGAGTGCCACACACTCCATGGTTGACTTTTTACCTGGCCTCGGCCTCACCCTGCTGTTGTAGCAGACATGGCACCGCTTCTGCTGCGTTCTTCCCGATTCATTCTGAGGCAGGGAACCAAGCCTGTGCCTAATCAAGTATTGAGCACACTGCAAGCGGTCAATAACGGCGGGCCCAGGATGTGCCACTGCCCTCTGTGGCGTAGCATACTTCTCCAGGAGCTCCGTCAACACCTGCTTTTGGAACCTCCGCAGGCTATTGAACTTCATGGGTGTGTTCACATTCCGAAGCTTGTATATATTGTAGGCATTCAGAACTGACATGTCCACCATATGCAGAAAGAACTTTTTTTACCATCTGGACGAGGTACGCAGGCAGTCAATGAAGCCTATCTGCATGTCGGACTTGTCCACCAGCCTCATGTTGATGTTGTAGTCCAGGACAGCATCGGGCTTGGTCACCCTGGCCTGGGTGCGGCGATCCACCTTGCCAGTCTCCACCATTTCCCCCTTGTGGATGGTGGTCAGGAGGTTGACCTTCCGCTGGTCGTGCCAGTGGATAGCCAGAATGGGCCCCGACTTCTTCTTGAACACATCACCTTTTTTGGTCTTTGGAGGGAAAGGTGGCATGCCCTTCCTTTTCCCTTGTACTGTGCCTACAGTCCCCGTCTTGCGCTCATGCAGGTACTGTGAGAGAGTGGGGGACGTGTAATAATTGTCCGTGTAGAGGACGTGATTCTTATGAAAGTAGCGGTCCATCATGGCTTGCACCACTGCTCCGCCAAAGCCAATGAGGGGGTCCACAAGCAAGTCCCCTTCCTTCCCGCTGTAGACCAGGAAGTCCAGGACATATCCAGTTTGGCAGTCGCACAGCACAAAGAATTTTATGCCAAAGCGATGTCTTTTTGAGGGGATGTACTGCCGGAAGCTGAGTTTTCCCCGGAACAGCACAAGAGACTCGTCAATGACGACCTTGCGGAAGGGCTTGAAGTAGGAGGTGAAGCGTTCTCGCATCATCTCGTACAACGTCCTAATCTTCCACAGCTTGTCACCGAGGTGGACGTCGGTGTTGGTGACAAGATGGAGCGCTGCGAGGATATCAAGGTACCGGTCGCGAGACATATATTTCCCGAAGGCAGGGGTGGATATCAGATCATTGGTGATCCAATAGTCAGGCAACCTATGCTTCTTGACATGAGGCATTAGCATGGTGAGTGTCAGAAACACCATGAACTCTTTAGGAGTCACTGGGGTCCACTGCCTCATGTGGCCCTTGGTCACCTTGCCCAAAATGTGGACCTGGAATTGGTGCTGCTTATTTGTCTCTTTGACAACATAGCCTACCACCTCCTCATCAAAGAAGGCCTCAAATAGTTCGTGTGGTGGAGCATTGGGGCCTGCAGGAAAATTGGGGGTAATGCCTGAACCCTCCAGTACCTCATCAAAAGCTGGCACATCAGGGTTGTATCCATCCCCATCAACTACGTCTTGCCACTGAAAAACGTAGAATGGGTCTTGTCTACGCTGACGAGGAGCTCCAGCTGGTGGCCCAGCACGCCCACGGCCAACTCGGGAGGCGCGCGCCCTAGGGCGGCGAGGGCGTCGGCCAGGGCGGCGGGCAGCACGACGGGCAGCACGACGCCGGGCCAAACGGATGGGTCGAGGGTCGTCGATGTCCATATAGTCATCGTCAGAGTGGTCATCTTGCCCTGACGGTGGACCTATGTAATCATGGCCAGAGTCTTCAGAGAGGTGCCCTTCATCATCAGTGGCCCCCACATAATCTGGCGGGGAACCAGTGATGCGTGGGCGGCGTGCGGGTGGGCGAGGTGGGGAAGGAGTGGCAGGTGAGGCTGTGTCCCCCCGAGGTCCTGGGCTCCTTGGCCTGCGACGAGTGACAGAAAGCAATGTTTCACTGTCACTAGGCCCGCCGCCCAGGTATTGGTGATGCGAGCTCAAAGACTTCTTCAGGAAGACATGTTGAAGGCGGGAGAGGTGGGGAGGACCGTGGGGAAAGTTGCGGGGACGTATGGCTGGGGCCGGCAGGGGTGGACGCCGCGGGAGCCTCGAACAAAACTCTCTTACTTTTCTTAATTTTTTTGGTATATTTCCTGCCTTTCCCCTTTTCGGCAGCAGTATGTCTCCTGTCGGGGGACCTAGGAGGCAAATAGGCCGAAAGTGGGGGGTCCTCAACCCTTGGCAATGGTGGGGGTGGTGGGGAAGAATGCGGGGCATCCGGGTCATCTTGGGTGGCGTGGGTAGATAAGGGAGACAATGGCGGACGAGAAGGGTCACCACGCTGACCCTCACTCACAGCCTCATCCTCACCAAGTATTTTTGCTTGTTCCCTAGCTGCCGCGGCCGCCTTCTCAAGTATTTTCTGCTTATACAAGTGTAGCTTGAAAGGTGATTTACCTGGGGAAGGGCTTGGAGTCGTGTCACTTATGCGAAATTTGGTGAGTGACCTTGAACTCTCCCACTCACTCACTCTCTCAAGTTCACTGTCTTTAGGTAAACCAGCTTCCTCAACAACTGGTACATCACCTTCATCACTCTCATCACTGTCATGTTCTCTCACAAATCCCAGGAATTGCTCTTCTTTCTCACTCTCATGGCCATAATCACTCGACTTATAATTACTGGAGTCGTCACTGACTATATCATCAACAATATACTTGGCATCAGCACGCTCATATAGTCTCAATGTCGTCTCAATACCTCCGGGAGATAACACATTTAGGCGATGGCGTCGGGGTAAGGCGCGACGAACTAGCAAGGGCGTCGTAGGAAGCACGGTATCGGACACAGCGGAATCACTATTTGGCGTACTGTCCATGATGGCGTCGGGGTAGATACTGTTGCTGTGGCGTAGTTTACGCCTGGTGGCGCCACCTACCCTCCCACGACACCAAAAATATACGCGCGGCATTCGAAAGCACTCACGCAAGCAATGGGCGTTCAAGAGCCCTTCCGGGTTGCGCGGGCCGAGTTTGTTATGGGCGTTCAAGAGCCCTTCCGGGGTGGAGGGGTTAACAGGGTTGCCTGGAACGCCGCCATTAGGACAAGAGACTGAAACTGCACTTATGTGTGGAACACTCAGTCTTAAAATTTTATGTATGTAATGTATGTATTGAGGCAATAATAGCGCAATATGATTGTTAACTTTTGTTTACAACACCATTAAGGCACTTAATACAAAGTATGAATATATTTGTATCCTTAATGTCTTATGACAGGCCGAATTAAGCTATTAACCTCTGAAGTGCGCACGGGGGTAAATGAAAACGTCCCCCTGTGCTGACGTATTTGAGGTTTTTCGTCACTAAAATATTCATTGTACCATTAATAGCATTAATAATTATCCATATGCACCTATTATGGGTTGATTATAAAGGTATTAACCTGAAACAACAATAAAACGAGTGAAAACAGCGTTTGGATGGTCAAAATCGGAGATATAGCCCGCGAGTTGTATAATGTATGGGTGAGGCAAGCTAGCTTCCCGCCAATTTTCCCCAAGGCCACTGCGACACAGTCGATCGATACTCTCTCTCTCTCTCTTGCACTCGATGGCCATCAGTGATGACAACACCCTGCTTGCAACTCGCTAATGTTAGCACGAAAATATACCTCAGAATAAGGGAATAATAGGGAAAATAGGTGATAACTGAGGAATAGGAGGAAAGTGGGGAAGGAGGGGAGGTAGAGGACTGAGATTTTGCATGGCCCAGGGGCCAAACAAAAATAAAAAAATAAAAAAATAAAAATAAAAAAAATATTTTTTTTTCGATGTAAAAAGTTGATTTTTAGTTTTACTTACTCCAGAGAGTCTTCCCGCAGTCCGCCGGGGGAACTCTTAAGAGTCTTCCCGCAGCTCCCGGGTTAATAGCCTACATATGCCAGCCTAGACCTAGTCAAGGTTAATTGATGCACAAATTCATGTGCTGCGACAACACGTAGCCTACCATTAGTAGATTTTAACCCTCATTTATTGCGGAAATGTTTTATTCCAACTCCCCACCCTCTGAGTTAGATTAGGGTAGCCTATTCCTCAACAAATTTGAAAGTATCACAGGAACAAAATGATTAAAAGAATTACCCTAGGCCTAGCCTAAAAAATTAATAAATAATAAACGCTGTGTGAATAATTTTGTTTAGCCTAGCCTAGGCTATAACCTAGGTTTATTTTGAAAAAGTTAGGGCTATTTAGGCTAGACAAGTTAGGCCTATGTATGGTATATTGGTTAGGCTAGCAATGCCTAGCTGGGTTAGATTAGGGTAGCCTATTTCCTTAACAAATTTGAAAGTATCACAGGAACAAAATGATGAAAAGAATTACCCTAGGCCTAGCCTAAAAAATGAATAAATAATAAACGCTGTGTGAATAATTTTGTTTAGCCTAGCCTAGGCTATAACCTAGGTTTATTTTGAAAAAGTTAGGGCTATTTAGGCTAGACAAGTTAGGCCTATGTATGGTATTTTGGTTAGGCTAGCAATGCCTAGCTGGGTTAGATTAGGGTAGCCTATTTCCTCAACAAATTTGAAAGTATCACAGGAAAAACATTATGAAAAGAATTACCCTAGGCATAGTCTAAACAAAAAATAATAGGCTAGCCTATATGGTGTTGTGAATATTTTTGTTTAGCCTAACCTAGGTATATTTTGAAAAAGTTAGGGCTATTTAGGCTAGAAAAGTTAGGCCTACGTATGGTATTTTGGTTAGGCTAGCAATGCCTAGCTTGGTGTAGCCTAAGCATGGTAAAGTAGAAGCCTAGCAGGTTAAGATGGTGTTTGCAGGCATACCGTCCTCATTGTTAACTAGCTGTTATTAGTCCCATGCTGGTAATATATTTGATGATGGCAATAAGTCATGGGAGGTGAGGGGGACAAAGCCCCCCTCAACCTATCATTATTTCCCATGGCCAACTGTTGGATAATAGATTGAGGAGGCCTATGCTAGGCCTATTTTGAAAAGGTAGATAGGCCTTGAGGTGTTGTGAATACAAAAAATTTACCCTAGGCCTATTTTGAAAAATTAGGCCTAGGCTAAGTCTGGCATTTTGGCTTGGCTAGAACTGCCTGTGTAGGCATAGACATAGTAAAGTCTGGCATTTTGGTTTGGCTCGCCCTGTCTAGGTGTAGCCATGGTAAAGTAGAACAATATACTGTGGTTAAGGTATAAATAATACACTCCCAACTAGCCTAACATATGATTATCAATGATCAATCCGTCAAAAATCCTTTAACTTGGGCCACTAACAGACTTCCCTGTAGCCTAGCTAGACTAATTTCTTATCATCAATTCACAAGATACTCTATTTTTCTTCCTGCTGGCTGTGGTGGATCGAATTAGCCATGCTAAACAACCAGGCTTTATTGTGGTAGGCAGAGAGGGTTCTGTGGGGGCGCTCAGTTATGGCCTTGGCCTTGCTCGGGGCCTTGGGGCTGTTCGGCCAGGCAGCTTGGGGAACAACAACAACATGACAAGCTCATAAATTAAAGTATATTAGGTTCTTCTTGGCGCTTCAGTCATGTGGGCGACATATTATTTATTTACAAAGGCCAAGCGCCTGATTGGTTTTTTCCAGGGAATATAGTGTTTAATTGTTGTTTATCAACTTTATCATGGTTTGAGTGGAGGATTTGCATTAACTTACCCATTATTCATAATTAATCTGAAGATACTCCGTCAAATGGCGCCATTTATTGGGTGAACAAGAACTTAACTTCCCAAACGAACTAATTGAACAAATGGACATGACTATGAATATTTTTAGAAACATACAACCAATGCAAGCCCCACAGATAACAGAAAAAGAAGTGGAAGAAACCTTGAAGAAGCTAAAGAACAAGAAAGCAGCAGGGCCAGACGGAATTAAACCAGAATGTTTCAAATCAATAACAAAAAGCAAAATATGTCTAAAAAATTTAACAGAATGTCTAAATCATATTTTATCTGAAGGAGAAGTTCCAGGGACATGGAAAAACTCGAGAACAAAAATGATCCCAAAAACAAATAAACCAACCGTAAATAATCTTTGTCCCATTTCCCTAACAAATGTAGCATACAAGATATTTATTCAAGGTCCTGATGTGGCGGCGTCTACGCCGTGGGACCACCTCCCGGAGCTGCCAACCGCGGATGGCTGCCGACCCTCCACGGCCGGAGACAAGATCAATCGACCAGTGGAGGACAACCGGATGCCGGCCGCGGGGAGCAGTTTCGGGAGCCAAACCGTCACAACTATCCCCTGCCCCCCCCCTGGGGGCACGGGTCCTTGGAGTGGCTTCGGTCGCGCCGGGAATTTCCACACCTCTCACACCACACACACACATCACACAGTTTTTCCTACACCGAGAAATGACTCTCCGGCTGTCATTTCTCGAAGACTTCTTCTAGCCGGAGACATTGAGAGCAACCCAGGACCCAAGTACACATTGTTACGGCTGGGATCGGCAATACATATTCGGGATTCTTGATCGTAGGACAGAAATGGCTTATGTGACAACGACACGCTCGATTCCAGTCCCAAATACTATATGCTCCAGACAACAAAAGCACCAACGCCCTACAGAGTTATCGTCTATGGTAACGAGGTACCTTAACTCGGCGAAAGTGTACAACAGGGGTAGGCTATGAGGCTAAACTCCCTCAGACATTTATAGGTTACGTTATGACTAAAGAAATGCAATACTCAAGAAACTATGTTAATATTAAGCCTCTAATAATGTAGAATAGAAGCAGGCTAAAGGTATGACAGTGAAATGCTAAATGACAAATGTACACGCCTACTTGAAAGCGCGTGCACTAGAATAACTGTCCCCTACTAACATGCACTAGCATGTAGCATACAAGATGTTCATGATCCAGTAGATACCTAATAATACACATGGAAGGAACATAAACAGTAGTCACTTATTGTAATAATGAATCTATACTTGGAATAACTAAAAGGTTGCAGGCAACAGTACTGCGCCGGTAGCCTACTACCGCATAGGCTACTTCGCTTCTCTCACTCTGTCTCCCCTCTGAGTCCGTATGCGCCCTACGCAACGGAACTCCGGACACAGCAGCAAAACGACAGTGCAGTTAATTGATACATGAAAGTATTAATAGTGTTGTCTTGTGTGTGAGTAATGTGTATTGTAAAGTGTTACATACATAAACTTAAAGAGAGCTGCAATGCATAGTAAAATAAAGATATCACCCACTCATCATCCCCATGTGTTCTAGCTAGCAGGCCAAGTCACAGGAACAACGAGTCCCAGCACCGAAAGCGAGAACCCAGGAAAAGACTGCAGAGAACACAAGGACAGATAAATTACGTTACTCTACTATACCGGCACTACGAGCGAGCTGTAGTCTCTGGTACTGCACTCGCTCCTGGCTCGGTAGGCAAATCAAGGCTAAGTCCTCGCCCCTCTACAGACAACTCCTGGGCATGGTCGGGCTCTTACACATGGCACTAGTCTAGTCACAAATTGGATGATGAGCTGGGCATATAACTCGTGAACATGTAGAACGTTCACCAACTATCCTCATCAAGAAGATCGCTGTTCACATTAACCCCTTAAATCTAATACATGTAAATATATGCTTGTCCTAAGAGTAATACGAGAGGTGAGTGCTGAAACTCCTTTAGGACCTCAAGGGAAGGGTATGCATTTAAATAGAGAGAAGAATGAAATGAGAGTAATGTCGTCAGAGAGAAAGAGTGCAACCGTGAGAAATTGGGAGAGAGGGCAAGGGATGTTAGAATCTCAAAGGTTCTAGGCAACCTGATCATGGAACACACAGCGAGCCTCCATGCAATGTGCAGTACGACAACATGGGCAGCCAGGCAGCATATGCAGGCGGCAATGTACTACCAACCCTGTCGCACCTAGCTATAAGCGCAGGGCTGCCAACCGGTCCATACGTCTGGCAACCATTGCTACCCTCTCGCTCTGAAGTCTAACTCACTCTCTCTCTCTGAATTCCTATTGTCTTATCTATCAACTTCTCTATTGATACTACATATTAAATGGAAGGTCTCGACATGGCTTAAAACAAAACCCACCACTGGTTAGCACATGACGAGACCTTTGCAGAGATACAAAGAACATAGTTATACGTTGTCACACTCAATATAAGCAGCCAGCACGGTACACGGTACCGCACCGTGGCGATACAGTGGAGTACCAAGGAGTACAATCAGGTTACGTTGCTACGCACTGGGTGCGTCACAACATACATATGTCCAACTTGCTCAAAACCCATCACTTCGAGTCGCCACACTAAGGGTTCAGTTCTCTGCAATTCATGCAGGAACTGGACCCACTTCACCTGTACAACACTTGCCTCCAAGAAACACTACACGAACACCTGGACCTGTTCCTCATGCCCCTCCCTCTCCCAGTCAAATCCCTCGCCTAAAACCCGTCCACCTCTCCTCCCCAACCCACCTAGCCTTCCCATATCATCCACTCCCCCCCCTAAAACCCGTCCACCTCTCCTCCCTAACCCATCTAACCTTCCCATACTATCCACATCCTCAACTCAACACACCATACCCCATCCCAATCCATTCCAACCCCCATCTCCTGCTCCCCAATCCCCACCCCCACCTCACCCATCCCAACCTCCAGCCCCTCCCTCACCCCCACCCCATCCTCGTGCAGCAGCACCCAACATACATCGTGCACATAACATTAACATTCTCCAATTGAACATAGATGGCATTAACACAAAGAAACACGAACTCTCACACTTCATCAAACAACACAACATACACATTGCCATCTTACAAGAAACAAAACTCCGCACATCACAAAAAACACCCACATTTCATAATTTCACCACCATCAGACAAGACAGGGCTGTCGGCGGGGGCGGTGGACTCATCACCCTGGTACACAATGAAATATCATACATAGTAACCAGTGTACAAACCAAATCCCTCCTCCCCCCAAATGATAACACAACAGAAATACAATCAATTAAAATACGCACTGGCAACAAATCCAACATAACCATCATAAACACAT
>JBAKBP010013814.1:0-61434 GCA_037953745.1 Lithodes maja
GTACCAAATAATGGAACATTATATACAGTATATAGTTATGCTGTTGTACATTATATCAGAGGCAATTGTACTTTAGACAGATGACGTTTGTGAAAAAGAGTTATGTAGATTTACATGTATTGTTTGTCTAGGTAAATGTAGGAAACAGGCTCACAAGACTCGCATCTTGTGGTGAAGGATAAGTTTTAATGTGTGAAAATGGAAATTATGAATATGTTGTCACATAGATACGGTGTGTTTAATTAATAAGAAATATATTTAAATTAATATAAATCTGGGGCAACACCACGCTCTTGCTATAACATGTGTATCCATAATAAATGTTTCTACACACACACACACACACACACACACACACACACAATATCTCTCTTTTTCTTCTACTTTACCGTCCTCCTCTTCAACTGAGTAGCAACTACGGGTACAATAATATATTTAAGGCCAGACTACCTAGTAAGGATAGCAAAGGCTGTGTGGTCTGTGTATGCATGTAACTCTGTGTAACACGCTTCATGACAACCCCCAGTAAGCCTCTCAATAACATCTGTTCAATCATTATCCTACCTTCACCCCCCCCCCCTCTCTCTCTCTCTCTCTCTCTCTCTCTCCCTTTTGAGATGGTGTAACTGATACTTTTGTAACATTTGTACTTTTCTCAATAAAACAATCAAATCTCATATAATCTCTCTCTCTCTCTCTCTGATAGTTGATAGGCACCCTTCCACCCTTCCTATTATAGGTGTGTAAGGGGAGAGGATCGGGTTTTCTGAACCCCCTTCTCCCTCATGCTTAGCCCCAATACATTTCAAATTGCAAAACGTTCGGCCCATCAGTTTGGCGATTTTAAGACCTTTCGCCCCTTTTCTTTATCAATATTAAGACTTTTCGTGTCATTTAGGTGCCCATTTTGTTTTCCTGGCGAGCGACAGGGAGCTTATAATTTAGGAGAAACTGGCCTCTGGCCGGAACATTTTTCTACCGAAAAATGTACAAATATATTTTGAAGGGGGATCTTGGGCTTGTTTTCTTAAGTTTGATGGAGGTCTAAGGAGGAAGCAAAAACAAATTGAAGTCAATTATAAAATCGACCACTTTTTGGGCGATTTTTTGCATGTATTAATTATTTTTCTAGTTTCCTCCCTAGACCTCCATCAAATTATATAAAAAAAAAATCCATTAGATCCCCCTTCTAGATTAATTTGTACATTTTTCGGTGGACAAATGTCCCGGCCGAAGGCCGGTTCTTCCAACATTACAGGCTCAATATCGTTCGCCAGGAGAAAAAAATCGACACATAAATAGCACGAAAGGTCTAAATATAGACGAAGAAATGGGACGAAAGATCTTAAAATCGACTAACTAATGGGGCAAACATCTTAACATCTGAAAACAAATGGGGCTAAACATGAGGGAAAAAGCCAGTGGTCCTGAAAACCGGCCCATCCCCCCTTAAATCACACTCCTGCTACATAATCCTCTTCTCCCTCTCGACACACAGAACACCATTATTTGTTGTCCTCCATGTTTCCTAGACTAAGTAGTTTATTAGTAACACCTCAACCTTGTATTGTTAATGGAGAGAGAGAGAGAGAGAGAGAGAGAGAGAGAGAGAGAGAGAGAGAGAGAGAGAGAGAGAGAGAGAGAGAGAGAGAGAGAGAGAGAGGTCGATTAGATCCCCCTTCTAGATTAATTTGTACATTTTTCGACTAGAGTAATCGAGCTAATATTTCTACCATTTGGGAAGAGAGTCAGTCAAGGAATAGATATGGTCATTTACAGCCAATTTGCTCTAGCCCTTTTTGAGTTACAGAGGTTAGAGGTCATGATTTATCGCCTACTTACAGCGAATAGACTATAGGCATACTGTTTAGGCATATTTTTTTAGATAACGGCCTGCAATTTATGCTAGTGATTCGTGTAAGGATGTTTCTCCAATGTCCGATTCGTGTAAGGATGTTTCTCCAATGTCCGATTCGTGTAAGGATGTTTCTCCAATATCCGATTCGTGTAAGGATGTTTCTCCAATGTCCGATTCGTGTAAGGATGTTTCTCCAATGTCCGATTCGTGTAAGGATGTTTCTCCAATGTCCGATTCGTGTAAGGATGTTTCTCCAATGTCCGATTCGTGTAAGGATGTTTCTCCAATGTCCGATTCGTGTAAGGATGTTTCTCCAATCTCCGATTCGTGTAAGGATGTTTCTCCAATCTCCGATTCGTGTAAGGATGTTTCTCCAATGTCCGATTCGTGTAAGGATGTTTCTCCAATGTCCGATTCGTGTAAGGATGTTTCTCCAATGTCCGATTCGTGTAAGGATGTTTCTCCAATGTCCGATTTTTTTTTTAATATGATTCCCGCTAAAGGAGCCAGTGTTAAGGGGAGATTTCCACTCGAGGGATTTTTTTCTGGACCCCTTTCTCCCTCATGTTTAGCCCCATTGCTTTTGAGATTTTAAGACGTTCGCCCTAGTAGTTTTGACATTTTAAGACAATTTACCCCATTTCTGTCAATTTTAAGACCTTTCGTGCCATTAAGGTGTCGATTTTTTTCTGGCGAGCGATAGCGAGCCTGTAATTTAAGAGCAACCGGCCTCCGGCCGGGAAATTTTTCTACCGAAAAATGTACAAATTTATCTTGAAAGGGGGTCTAGGGGGTGTAATTTTCAGCTTGATGAAAACGTAGGGAACAAACTAAATACCTCCCCTTAAGGCCTGTACGTTCTATCGCGCGTCAACATCAACTATATATATATATATTGTTACGTATCTTGATCCTCAAGTGGTTAACTTGATGAATCTAGATAGCACAGAGATATATATTAAGGTATCAGTCAGCTGAAGGCAAAACAAAAGTAAAATCCCATAACAAAATTCCTGTTGTTGCTTCCTTTCCTTTTGGATCTTAGGACTTAGTATCCTTTATTGACTGATACTCTTTAATTATGAAAAATACTGAAACTAATTAAAGTCATGTAGTATTTATAAAGAATTATTACTTAACCCGTACAGCCCCGGCCGGTTTTAATATTTTTGCGCACCAGAACCCGGGCAATTTTCCAATTTTTTTTTTTTTTATAAATATATCAGAATGTGTTAAAAAATAATGATAGACATGAAGAAATGTGAAAAAAGTACTTACCTAGGCCATTTGGGGGTCCTGGGAGGTAGTGGGGGTCCCCAGCCTCAGAGGAGCCTTAGCGCCATTTCAAATCTCCCGCGCCAGCAGCCAGTTGCCAGCTGCCAGGCAGCATGACTTATTTTGCACCTCTCGGACATAAAGTGCACTTCAGAGTTCATAGAATGTCTTTGTATATCACATAATGTCAATATAACTGAAGTTGTAGTGTGATAAGTGACTTCATTCAAGTATTACAAGTGCGCACGAGTGTTAGCGTCCCCGTTGCCATGGTGATGGCGGCCATCTTGGGCGGCCATCTTTGCTCAGGACAATAACAAAATGCACGTACGAACACACGGCCAGACAGCGGACCGAGTGACCCACATTCCACAGCACCCTTCCCTCTTTCTTTCTCTGTCTGGCTGTCACTTTCACTCAAGGTCACTCTGTCTCTCCTTTTCATTGAATTATTTGTAGTTGTTCATTGTTTTACCTAAGATTATGAGGTGTATATACGTTGTTTTACGCACTTATTGTCTCGTACTCTTATAATTATTTGCACACACTTTTATAAGTTTAGAATTTACTTAGTGTTTTATATTGTTCGGTACTTTGAACTTGTAAATTATATATATATATATACACACTGTTTTATATTCACTTTTTGCGTCTTTTATATACTGTACACTGTTAGTATTACATTATAGCGTCTTTTATCGCAGTCTTTGAACACTTTGAACACTTAGAAGTGCTCGAGGGTGTGATAATCCCTGAAGCAGGTGGGAAAACACAGTCCCACATCACATTCTGCACATATCGTCCGGGTGTCTGTCCGTTTTGGTGAGCGTCTGCCTGTGTTGCGACACACATGACACCGTCTGCGTGGGTTGGATGTTGCTTCGGTTGGCGGGACAAAATCGCAAAAGTGGCGTTGTGTCAGTCTGGCGGGGCCTTCTGGTGCTTGAAAACGAGCTGCGGGACGTTGCTGGCGGCGTGGACCTTCCCTGAAGAAGAACAGAAGCTCCCGTGCAAGTTCGATGCAGTACGACTCCATCGTCTCAACTTCACCTGTTATTTCATGATATTGGATGTGGCAGTTGTAGAGGGTGAGGTCGAGTAGGTGGAAAAATAGTTTTTTATACCACCTCATCGTCTTCCTGGCACACTCGACCGACGATATGACAGAGTCAGACTTGTCAACCAGCCGCATGTTGATGTTGTAGTCAATGATTGCAACTGGTTTTTTGACCGCCTCACCTGTGGCTCTGTCACGGCGTTTGGTGTCCTCTAAGCGGGGCAGGTGGATACTGGTGAGGATATTGACGTCACGATTGTCCATCCACGAGAGCATCAAGATATTATTTGCCTGGAGGTGGATGATGGAGCCCTTCTCCCGCCTTTCGGGTAGCTCTGGCATGTAGACACGATTCCTCCTGACGGTGCCACAGACGCCAGTGTTTCTGCTGTACAGGAATTTGGCAAGGGAAGGGCTGGTGTACCAGTTGTCGAGGTACAAGATGTGGCCCCTGTCCAAATATCCCTCCAACATGGTGATGACAACGGCCCCAGATATCCCATATGTCCTCTCCTCCACCAGTTCAGTGACCTTGCCCATGTAGAGGATGATGTCCTGGATGTAGCCGGTTTTGCAGTCGCACATCACGAACAGTTTCAGGCCATAACGGTGACGCTTGCTGGGGATGTACTGTCGGATGCTAATATTCCCCCTCCACAGCACCAGACTCTCATCAATGATGAGTTTTTGGTGAGGTTTGAAGGAGGCTGCAAACTTAGTTTTGAGGTATTCAAATATAGGTCTTATCCTCTCCATCGGGTCTTTGGTATTCCTGGGGCGTTCCTGGTTCCTGGTGTGGCTTGCCAGGCTATCAATAAAGTGCAGGTTTCCCATGATTGCCGTGAATCTATTCCTGCTCATGACTTTCCCAAAGAAGGGGGTTGCGATGAGGGGATCACATGACCAGTACTTCCTGAGAGACGTCTTCTTGGTGACCCCCATCAGGATGACCAGTGCCAGGAATGCGTAGAACTCATCGGAAGACAAATCCACCCATGAGAGACGTGCCGAGTTCGTCTTCTGCACCTTCCCTGCCATAAAATAATAGTTGTACCAGTTCGTCTGGTCAACAATCAAGCCGACAAGGTTGTCAGTGAAGAACTGCAGAAAAACACCCAGTCTTGTGGTGTCAGGTCCACGATTGGGCATGGTAGGGCCGGCCTCAGCTGCCCCCAAAAAGTGGTATTGTCCTGGTAGATAGTTCTCCCCATCCACCCAATCCCACCTATCAGCGCCTTCGTCGTCGCTAGATGGGGCATCGGGCTCATCAGGGTCATCGTCAGGGGCACCGGGGCGGGTTGGGCGGGTGCGGGTGGAGCGTGGGCGGCGTGGGCGAGAGGTGGACCTGGGTCTGGAGCTAGACCTCGAACTTGATCGAGAGCTAGATCTAGAGCTCGAGTCGTTGCTGGGGCGTCTGATTTGCTTCACCTTCTGCATTCGGCCGCGGGTGGCACGCCCGCGAGATATGACACGCCCACGTCGTTTGCTTGCAGGGCGTTGGGGCAGATCGGGGCGTTGTGGAGAGGCTGGTGATAATGCAGTGGCGCGGGAGGGGCCTTGTTCAGGTGAGGGAGACATTCGTGGTGGGGTGTACGGGATGGAGCCTGAAGGTGATAGTGGGGGGGAAGAATGGCGAGGCGGAGAGTCTGGTAGTAGTAGTGGTGGTGGTGGTGGTGGTGACTCATCCACCCCCTCGTGCTCTTGGTCAGGAGGGAAGAGGGATCGTTTTGGATCACGTGACTGCCTTTGTCTCGCACCACGTTGTGCCATTTCTCCATCACCACGTTGTTGTTTGTCACTAGGTTTATGACGACCATAGAACCTCCCCGGGGTATTTTTCTTGAGTGGGGAGATTATGCGAGGTGGGGGAGAAGGCAGGCGGGGTTGTGGGGGTACCTCCTCTTCACTCCCAGACTCGCCCCTTCTTCTCTTCAATCCCTTTCGTTCTTCCCCAGGCACACGCACGTAATTTTGAGGGTCAGCAGGTTCATCTGCAACAACAACCTCTTCCCCACTTGATGAGGATTCAGTGGGGTCTTGGGGAAGTGGGTGGCGGGGAGGTGCACTTGCCCCTTGCTGTCTTTGTGACGGCCTACGCCGCCTGACAGGAATCTGAGCAAGCTCTTCCTCTAGCTCTCTTATTTCGGCTTGGGAGGGGGCATACTCGTCTCCAGACTCGTCCAATGCCGAGTCAGTGTCACTATCAGGGCTGTCAGTGTCGTACAGTATATCCATGACCTCCTCTGTACTGCAGGGGCGGGTAAGGCGGGCACTATAACGTCGAGACATGGTGTTTCACTCGAGAGGGTGCGCGGTAAACTGACCATGAGGTGTGGGAAGGCGGGTGCCCTCTCCCGTCCCCGCGCGTGCGTGCGTATGGACAAAACGTTTTGGAAGTAGTCCGCCGGATCACAAAGTAGTTCCCATATAAATCTAGAACCATTCTGAGACTTACGACTGGAGCTATAAGGGTGACGCGTTAGGCGCGTCTCTGGGGCTGTGCGTTACATACATAGCCGACGCGTCAGACGCGTCGCTGGGGCTCCACGGGTTAACCGAAGCTTAGTAGGCTATGGTTATGAACCGAATAAGTTATATCTAAAGGACTATTAATTCTATAAAAAGTCTTGAAAGACAAATATTAAAGCAAGCATACTTCTGTCTCTTACCCTTTTTGAAATGAATAGATAGTTTTCTTATGTCCTTGTATTTATATTTAATGTAATTATTCTTGGTTCTTGTCTGACGTTAATAGTATTATTATTATTATCATCAGGATTAATATCAAAGTCACATAAAAAGTTAAATATATATTTAATAATTAGTTAAATGTATTTCTTAACCACGTATCATTGAGGTTTGATTATGAGTAAATAAAGTTACAGGATCGTTTCATAGATTCGATTCAGGTCTCACTCAAATAATATGAAAAGCAAAATATAATATTTTGAAGCAAAAGAATTTTCTTCAGCTTAGGAAATCACTAGAAGTAATATTAACACAGCCATGTTAGTCTAAGGCGATATTACTAATACGAGTCTATAGCATCACCGTACTAAGCACCGTTAAGCAATGTAAGCTTACTTAAAAGAAAATGGAAGAACTCGTAAGTATTAATATAAAACAATAGTATTACTTTCATCATAACCCAATTACTCAAAGAGTTGCTTTAGTCCACAAGTTAGTCAACTAAAATAGTTAAGTACATAATAATAGCGTTAACGTTAATTCGCAATCAAATAGTTAAGTACACAATAATAGTAGCGTTAACGTTAATTCGCAATCAAATAGTTAAGTACACAATAATAGTAGCGTTAACGTTAATTCGCAATCAAATAGTTAAGTACACAATAATAATAGCGTTAACGTTAATTCGCAATCAAATAGTTAAACACATAAAAGTAGCGTTCACGTTAATTCCCAATCACATATCTCACTTAACCAACATAACGTAAGTGTTTACACCGAACACACTTAACACACACATATATAATCTGACTGACAGTCACAATCCCATTATAATACTTCACCCCGTCTTCCTCCAGCTGCAAGTTCACCTTCCCCAACTCCAAATGAGACTGATTTGAATGCCCACAACTCGGGTCTTATATACTAAACAATGATGGTGTAGGAACGAATCAGGAGGCGGGGGTGGTGCCGGCTCCAATCATAGCTCCTCGAGTCGCATAACAGGTGCCTGGTCCACTCACAGCTCCTCGAGTTGCATAGCAGGTGCCTGGTCCAATCACAGCTCCTGGCGTCGAACATACGTCATAGCGTCGGTCATCAAGTAGTTTGCAGGGTCCCCTATGACGCACGCAGGTGTGAAGGCTAGTTTGCAGGTATGCCGGCGAGGTAGTTTCCCCACTGCTTCACCGTTTGGGTAGTGCGGCTCCTTCAACTCTAATTCCAACTCTTAAATTAACATACAGGGCTCCGTATGTCAGAATATATATATATATATATATATATATATATATATATATAATATTGGCTTAAGGGCAGATGTGTCGTTTTTTCTGGTACCCCTTCTTCCTCATGTTTAGCCCCATTAGTTTTCAGATTTTATGACGTTCGGCCCATTAGTTTGGCGATTTTACGATCGTTCGCCCCCATTTCTTTGTCAATATTAAGAATTTTCGTGCCATTTAGGGGTCGATTTTTTCCTGGCGAGCGTTAGCGAGCCTGTAATTTATAAGGAACCGACCTTGTATAAATGTACAAATTTATCTTGGAAGAGGGTCTGGGGGGGGGGGGGGGGGGGGTATTAAGCTTGATGGACGTCTAGTGAGGAAACTCAAAATACACAAATGAGCAAATAAATATGCCCGTCCCCCCTTATAAGAAATGTCGGAAAGTGTCCATAACAACTTAATTACCCTAGACTTCCACTTGAGGGATTTTTTTCTTGACTCCTTTCTCCCTCATCTTTAGCCTCATTGTTTTTTCTAATTTTAAGACGTTGCCCCATTATTTTGACGATTTTAAGAAATTTCAACCCAGTTCTGTCAATTTTAAGACCTTTCGTGCCATTTAGGTGTCGATTTTATCCTGGCGAGCGATAGCGAGCCTGTAATTTAAGAGAAACCGGCTCTCAGCCGGGACATTTTTCTACCGAAAAATGTACAAATTTATCTTGAAAGGGGCTCAAGGGGGTGTAATCTTAAGCTTGATGGATATCTAGGGACCAAACTAAAAACCTCCACTTAAAGTAGTATTGGTGGAGATCAATCCATATACAATAAGGATAGACAGGTATATTAAAGGTAAATCATTAGCAATATACGGTATATACATTTATCCTTAACACTGGTCTGGCAGCTTATGAGATCATCAGTCTAGTTATTGATACCAGCGTAAAATATTCCAGAAATGTTACCAGAAAAATGTTGATCATCGAATGTTAACTATATAAGCTCTCGTGTGATACCAGCATACACGGTCACCTTGCTCCCCCACATAACCCCTCTCCCCCGCACCTCCCCTTCTTCTCCCCATTACCCCCACATAACCCCTCTCCCCCGCACCTCCCCTTCTTCTCCCCATTACCCCTACATAACCCCTCTCCCCCGCACCTCCCCTTCTTCTCCCCATTACCCCCACATAACCCCTCTCCCCCGCACCTCCCCTTCTTCTCCCCATTACCCCTACATAACCCCTCTCCCCCGCACCTCCCCTTCTTCTCCCCATTACCCCCACATAACCCCTCTCCCCCGCACCTCCCCTTGTTCTTCCCATTACCCCCACATAACCCCTCTCCCCCGTACCTCTCCTTGTTCTTCCATTACCCCTACATAACCCCTCTCCCCCGCACCTCCCCTTGTTCTTCCCATTACCCCTACATAACCCCTCTCCCCCGCACCTCCCCTTCTTCTCCCCATTACCCCCACATAACCCCTCTCCCCCGCACCTCCCCTTGTTCTTCCCATTACCCCCACATAACCCCTCTCCCCCGTACCTCTCCTTGTTCTTCCATTACCCCTACATAACCCCTCTCCCCCGCACCTCCCCTTGTTCTTCCCATTACCCCTACATAACCCCTCTCCCCCGCACCTCCCCTTGTTCTTCCCATTACCCCTACATAACCCCTCTCCCCCGCACCTCCCCTTGTTCTTCCCATTACCCCTACATAACCCCTCTCCCCCGCACCTCCCCTTGTTCTTCCCATTACCCCCACATAACCCCTCTCCCCCGCACCTCCCCTTCTTCTTCCCATTACCCCCACATAACCCCTCTCCCCCGCACCTCCCCTTCTTCTTCCCATTACCCCCACATAACCCCTCTCCCCCGCACCTCCCCTTCTTCTTCCCATTACCCCCACATAACCCCTCTCCCCCGCACCTCCCCTTGTTCTTCCCATTACCCCCACATAACCCCTCTCCCCCGCACCTCCCCTTGTTCTTCCCATTACCCCCACATAACCCCTCTCCCCCGCACCTCCCCTTCTTCTTCCCATTACCCCCACATAACCCCTCTCCCCCGCACCTCCCCTTCTTCTCCCCATTACCCCAACATAACCCCTCTCCCCCGTACCTCCCCTTCTTCTTCCCATTACCCCCACATAACCCCTCTCCCCCGCACCTCCCCTTCTTCTCCCCATTACCCCCACATAACCCCTCTCTCCCGTACCTCCCCTTCTTCTTCCCATTACCCCCACATAACCCCTCTCCCCCGCACCTCCCCTTGTTCTCCCCACATAACCCCTCTCCCCCGCACCTCCCCTTCTTCTTCCCATTACCCCCACATAACCCCTCTCCCCCGCACCTCCCCTTGTTCTCCCCATTACCCCCACATAACCCCTCTCCCCCGCACCTCCCCTTGTTCTCCCCATTACCCCCACATAACCCCTCTCCCCCGCACCTATCAAGAAGCCCCGACAGCGCCACCACCTGTGCTGATTTACACCACTTACCGGTACTGCTGCATTACCTATACCAGGAGTAAATGTGTTCAAACACCCGGGGAAATGTGTTGGAATTATTACCTACAAAGTTTGGTTACAATGTACAGTATGTGTTTTGTAATGCACACACACACACACACACACACACACACACACACACACACACACACACCTACACTACCGAGGATTAACCTCCCATTGTAGTACCTGCACCCTCTTTACCCTGACCATACCAAAACAGTTTCTGTATGTATGTATGTTTGTGTGCATACGTGAGCGTTTGTGTTGTTCTGTATATGAGTAAGTAAATAAATGTGTATATGTACTGTATATCACTTACTCTCATGGTTATTTTATGATAATTTGTATTCTGCACATGCATCATTATTGTATTTATTTATTTTGTTTGTAAACTAAGCTTACCATCCTCATATCTGTACATCTCATGTTCATCCACTAAATTGTAAAATGTGTATTTTCAGCTCATGAGGCTGCCATTCTTTAATAAACCGTTTATTATTATTATTATTACACACACACAGACAGACAGACAGACAGACAGACAGAGACACACAGACACACACATTATAGTGTGGAACAAAAAAAGGAGGCTTAGTTTGAAGAATGGTTACGGTAACTATTTTTAACTCAAAATATATTCACCTACGAAATTAGTCCTGTCTTACTTCATACTGAAGTCAGTATAATATATCAGTATCAAACTTTATGTGGAACAACGAAAACAAATCTAGCAATTTAAAAGCTGAATCTTAATGGAAATCAACAATATACCTAGCTAATTCTATCTATCTATCTACAGTATATGCTCAGGCCCAATCAACAATATACCGAGCTAATTCTATCTATCTATCTACAGTATATTATGCTCAGACCCAATCAACAATATACCGAGCTAATTCTATCTATCTATCTACAGTATATGCTCAGGCCCAATCAACAATTTTCCTATTTTTTATTTTTTAGTTTCTATTTTATTTTTTTATTTTGTTTCCCTTTTTTCTTGGGGGTGGCCGACTCAAGACAGAGCTAATTGCCCATCTACAAATACCAACAGTTAAAAATTATGTTAATGTGTTCACTTTAGTCAGCAAGGCGATCCACTTACAATGTGTTTGTAGGTAAACATCGTTAGGTTCCGTATTATAGGCCACATGTTCCGTGATTAATTGTTAGATAAGAGTGAATCAATCAGTGTGAGCCAAACTGCTTATAATACTATTATGAGGCTTCACTTACGGTGTTACAGGAAGGAGAACCCCGACAGATGGTAGGAGGGAGGGAGGGAGGGACGAGGAGAGATAATTAAGGGGAGGCAGACCGTTTTTCTGGACCCCCTTCTCCCTAATGTTTAGCCCCACTAGTTTTGAGATAAGACTTTCGGCCCATTAGTTTGGCGATTTTAACACCTTTCGCCCTATTTCTTTGTCAATTTTAAGACCTTTCAAGCCATTTAGGTGTCATTTTTTTCCTGGCGAGCGATAGCGAGCCTGCAATTTTAAGACGAACCGGCCTTAGGCCGGGACAGTTTTCTACCGAAAAATGTACAAATTTATCTTGAAGGGGGGTCTAGGTGATGTTTTTCTAAGCTTGATGGAGGTCTAGGGAGGAAACTAAAAAAATATATATGAATAAATGAATTAATAGACCAAACAAACGGTCAGTCTCCCCTTAACTATTTAATGCTCTTGATGAAGCCTAGAAAGATATGCATCACAAAGAATAGCCACATTTCCAGATGCTTAGAGTAAAATGCTACTACGTGCAGTGACCATGGTACACTGGGACACCATATAGTCTCTAGCCCACTCGTAAGTATTCATGGACCTCAACTATTTCTAACTATGGAAGTATATCTCTGGAAACCAACTAATCAATATATATTTCTATAAATCAACTACAAAATTATATATACTATTTATTGAAAAGAAAGTTATATCCAAAAAAAAAAATTATCCAAAAAAAAGAAAGTTATATCCAAAAAAAAGAAAGTTATATCCAAAAAAAGAAAGTTATATCCAAAAAAAGAAAGTTATATCCAAAAAAAGAAAGTTATATCCAAAAAAAGAAAGTTATATCCAAAAAAAGAAAGTTATATCCAAAAAAAGAAAGTTATATCCAAAAAAAGAAAGTTATATCCAAAAAAAGAAAGTTATATCCAAAAAAAGAAAGTTATATCCAAAAAAAGAAAGTTATATCCAAAAAAAGAAAGTTATATCCAAAAAAAGAAAGTTATATCCAAAAAAAGAAAGTTATATCCAAAAAAAGAAAGTTATATCCAAAAAAAGAAAGTTATATCCAAAAAAAGAAAGTTATATCCAAAACAAAAAAAAATTATATCAAAAAAAAAAAAAAAAATTATATCCAAAAAAAAATCCAGACAGTTATAATTGCATAAAGAAAATCATAGGTGGTCCACGAATTATCCTGAGTGGGCTAGAGACTATGGTATCCGACTGTACAATCGCGCTAATAAGTGATGTCTCGGCACCAAGTATGTTTTGATCAATAATTGGTATCGGCAATATCTAAGCTTCATTTCTTCATATCGAGTGAAATATACAAACACGTTCCTACACTTACCCACCCTATTGAACATCTGACAGACATTAACCCTCTCACGACCATAGGACGCAGAGGTTGCCAGATTAGCAATAAGAAATAGATTACTCTCACTGTTATAATTACCTCTCCAAAATTAGTTTTCTGCCCACAGCTAACTCAAAGACAACTGCAGAGGTTGAAGTAAACAAACTAAAGGTTTATAGATACCCCTGACGGTAACAAAGGCTTTAAAGTATCCCTAATAGGCTCAAAAATCGTGTCAGGATGTGAGAGGGTTAATACAGTACAGAGCAAGCCAAACGTAATGACAGCTGGGACTTGACTTATTAGCGCGACCGTACATACACAGTTCCAACAGCAGAGCCAGGCGAGCTTCATGGTATACCGGACAATATTATATTTATATCGAGAAATGCGATTACATTGTATAAAATATAATACTGATGGTGTAATGGTTAGCGTGTTGAAGATCTGTATGTGGTAGCCTAACCCCGGTTCGAATCCCGGGAAGATCACATGCTTTCATTAGCTTTATTGGGAGATGTTTGGGGTTGGGAGTGAAATTAATACATTAGATTATAGTTTGAAAGTGGGTTCTATATGCAATGTCCTATGCCGGAAATGTAACTTGTGACCTTCTTATAAGTCATACTCTTATAAGTCTTACTCTTATAAGTCATACTCTTAAAAGTCATACTCTTAAAAGTCATACTCTTGTGCTCCCATGCCATACAATAGAATATGCTCAGGTCTATAATAACTCACACCAAAGGATCATATAAAGATAAATATATATAGAGGCGCGTGTAGTGTAAGACCATAATGACTGCAAGACGTGTAGTGTAAGACCATAATGACTGCAAAACGTGTAGTGTAAGACCATAATGACTGCAAGACGTGTAGTGTAAGACCATCATGACTGCAAGACGTGTAGTGTAAGACCATCATGACTGCAAGACGTGTAGTGTAAGACCATAATGACTGCAAGACGTGTAGTGTAAGACCATAATGACTGCAAGACGTGTAGTGTAAGACCATAATGACTGCAAGACGTGTAGTGTAAGACCATAATGACTGCAAGACGTGTAGTGTAAGACCATAATGACTGCAAGACTTGTAGTGTAAGACCATAATGACTGCAAGACGTGTAGTGTAAGACCATAATGACTGCAAGACGTGTAGTGTAAGACCATAATGACTGCAAGACTTGTAGTGTAAGACCATAATGACTGCAAGACGTGTAGTGTAAGACCATCATGACTGCAAGACGTGTAGTGTAAGACCATCATGACTGCAAGACGTGTAGTGTAAGACCATAATGACTGCAAGACGTGTAGTGTAAGACCATCATGACTGCAAGACGTGTAGTGTAAGACCATAATGACTGCAAGACTTGTAGTGTAAGACCATCATGACTGCAAGACGTGTAGTGTAAGACCATAATGACTGCAAGACGGGTAAGTCAGAGTGAAAGTGTATACAGATAAGGATGCCGGTAAAGCCGGTATCACACGAGAGCTTTTATAGTCAACATTCTATGATCAACATATTTCTGGAATATTTTGCACTGGTATCGGAAATTAGACTGATAATATATGAATTTAGGCAAAGGAAATATTTTAAATGTTGACTTCATTAGCTGCCAGACCAGTGTTAAGGATAAATATTGAGTGAAAAAGCGCTCGTGTGATACCGGCTTAAGGAACAGAGTGAAGCCTTGTATGGGGGTGTATCAGGTGTCCCCCCCCCCCCCCCACACACACACTCACTCTCGCTCTCTCTCTCTCTCTCCTTTAAGGGTAGATAGATATCCACTGAAGAGATTTTTGTCTTGATTCCTTTCTCCCTCATGTTTAGCCCCATTGTTTTTCTAATTTTAAGACGTTCGCCCCAATATTTTGACGATTTTAAGAACTGTTGACCCATTTCTGTCAATTTTAAGACCTTTCGTGCCATGTAGGTGTCGATTTTATCCTGGCGAGCGATAGCGAGCCTGTAATATAAGAGGAACCGGCTTTCAGCCGGGACATTTTTCTACCGAAAAATGTACAAATTTATCTTGAAAGGGGGTCTAGGGGGAGTAATTTTAAGCTTGATGGAAGTCTAGCGAATCAACTAAAAACCTCCCCTTAAATTTGATTGAGCCGACATAATTTGAACATGGTTGATGTGTTGTTGATGTGTGTACCTAGGAGCGTGATGTGTGTGTACTTATGTGTGTGTTGCAGTCTGCCTGTCCGCTGGCGTGAATAGACACACACACACACATATACGAACAATAGCAGATATATTGGTTATAACGGGGATATTCCTGTTTTGGGGTTATCAGTGAAATGTGAAATAGCACATAATATATGGGCATGCTTCATTTTATTTGTCTTATACATTAAGGGGAGGTATCTAGTTTATTCCCTAGACCTCCATCAAGCTTAAAATTAAACCCCCTTGACCCCCTTTCAAGATAAATTTGTACATTTTTCGGTATAAAAATTTCCCGGCCAAAGGCCGGTTCCTCTTAAATTACAGGCTCGCTATCGCTCGCCAGGAAAAAATCGCCACCTAAATGGTACGAAAGGTCTTAAAATTGACAGAAATCGGGCGAACGTTCTTAAAATCGCCAAACTAATGGGGTGAACATCTTAAAAACTCAAAAGCAATGGGGCTAAACATGAGGGAGAAAGGGGTAAAGAAAAAAAAATCCGTCAAGTGGAAATCTCCCCTTTTAACAAATTTAACTAGGCGAGGATTTGATTGCATTCGGTACATTTTCTGGGCGTACTTTGCATTTCGATAACGTCTCAATTTGCTGCATAACTTCTTGCAACTGTTTATTTCAAACGTTTACGACGCGGTATATATAAGACATTCTTAGTTTCATCTGACTTCAAAAGTTTTCCAGCAACACTGCAAAGTACTTGTAAATACTATCATGGCCCTTTACAATATCGTATACTCCAATTAAGGGGAGGTTTTTAGTTTGGTCCCTAGATATCCATCAAGCTTAAGATTACACCCCTTTGAGCCCCTTTCAAGATGAATTTGTACATTTTTCGGTAGAAAAATGTCCCGGCTGAAAGCCGGTTCCTCTTAAATTACAGGCTCGCTATCGCTCGCCAGGATAAAATCGACACCAAAAGTCTTAAAATTGACGGAAATGGGGCGAAAGTTCTTAAAATCGCCAAACTAATGGGGCGACTGTCTTAAAATCTCAAAAACAATGGGGCTAAACATGAGGGAGAAAGGGGTCCAGAAAAAAATACCTCAAGTCGATATCTCCCCGGATTCTAGGCTTTGTCAGACTACACAGGTTCAAGTCTCTAATACGGAGCTCCTCCTATGGTATATTTCTCAACATTGGTATCATTTTTGTAACTCGCCTCTAAAAACTTTCTTCAATTGTTCAATCTCCTTTTCATGAATCGGTGACAAAGACAAACTGCACTCAGTAGTAGGCCAAAGAGAATGTGATTATTATTATGTTTTGTTTGATTAAATTTGAATTCAATCGACCTCCTAATCAATCCAACTAATCTATTTACTTTTATATTTATATTTTGAACGACCTCCTAATCAATCCAACTAATCTATTTACTTTTATATTTTGAACGACCTCCTAATCAATCCCACTAATATATTTACTTTTATATTTATATTTTTAACGACCTCCAAATCAATCCGACTCATCTATTTACTTATATAATTACATTTGTTATCTTTCAGAAACATGTGCATGGCTGTTGTTCAAGTGTGCATGGATGGGTATTGGGTATAGTGTTGTGTGTGTCTGTGTTCAAGTGTGCATGGATGGGTATTGGGTATAGTGTTGCGTGTGTCTGTGTTCAAGTGTGCATGGATGGGTATTGGGTATAGTGTTGCGTGTGTCTGTTGTTCAAGTGTGCATGGATGGGTATTGGGTATAGTGTTGCGTGTGTCTGTTGTTCAAGTGTGCATGGATGGGTATTGCGTATAGTGTTGCGTGTGTCTGTTGTTCAAGTGTGCATGGATGGGTATTGGGTATAGTGTTGTGTGTGTCTGTTGTTCAAGTGTGCATGGATGGGTATTGGGTATAGTGTTGTGTGTGTCTGTGTTCAAGTGTGCATGGATGGGTATTGGGTATAGTGTTGCGTGTGTCTGTTGTTCAAGTGTGCATGGATGGGTATTGGGTATAGTGTTGCGTGTGTCTGTGTTCAAGTGTGCATGGATGGGTATTGGGTATAGTGTTGCGTGTGTCTGTGTTCAAGTGTGCATGGATGGGTATTGGGTATAGTGTTGCGTGTGTCTGTGTTCAAGTGTGCATGGATGGGTATTGGGTATAGTGTTGCGTGTGTCTGTTGTTCAAGTGTGCATGGATGGGTATTGGGTATAGTGTTGCGTGTGTCTGTTGTTCAAGTGTGCATGGATGGGTATTGCGTATAGTGTTGCGTGTGTCTGTTGTTCAAGTGTGCATGGATGGGTATTGGGTATAGTGTTGCGTGTGTCTGTTGTTCAAGTGTGCATGGATGGGTATTGGGTATAGTGTTGTGTGTGTGTGTTCAAGTGTGCATGGATGGGTATTGGGTATAGTGTTGCGTGTGTCTGTTGTTCAAGTGTGCATGGATGGGTATTGGGTATAGTGTTGCGTGTGTCTGTGTTCAAGTGTGCATGGATGGGTATTGGGTATAGTGTTGCGTGTGTCTGTGTTCAAGTGTGCATGGATGGGTATTGGGTATAGTGTTGCGTGTGTCTGTGTTTAAGTGTGCATGGATGGGTATTGGGTATAGTGTTGTGTGTGTCTGTGTTCAAGTGTGCATGGATGGGTATTGGGTATAGTGTTGCGTGTGTCTGTGTTTAACACCTTACGAGCGGCCTATGCGGTTTATTTATATGTACCGCCCAGCGGGGTGTTTTTAGCCAAAATAGGGCTGTTTACGTGATCATTTTCATGCCTAAATAAGACCCAGAACGTAAAACAAGTATCTATCCCTGAAAGGGCATAAACAGAGCTTTCGAATGACACCATAACGATCCTTTTATGATGGCTAGTTTTGTTGCAATAACCGTGGAACGCGAGTGCAAAAAGCATGTAATTAGGCACTTTCCCCATACAATTCCGTATATAGCGAGTGAGAGAGGGAGGGAGGAGGTGGGATTCGTGTCAGTAGGTTCGCCGCGGTGGTCTGGAGCAGTCATACGCTCGCTACTCTCCTGCCACCACTTGTCTCTCTCTCTCAGCCACATTACGTGCTGAAATTGCCACACGATATATGTCGAGCGCCGCCACATAGTCCAGCTTTATTTAACTCGACTTATGTTGCGCGCCGCTAATTAAGGGTTAAGTGTGCATGGATGGGTAATTTTAGTTGTTGCTTGCACGATCTTGTAGTAACCTTTGACTGATACATTTTGTTTTGTTTTATCTAAAAAGAGTAGGCTACTGCTTTACTAGGCTACAGTGACACCAGGGCCATCTGTTGATACAGTATATTAACCCCTTGTGTGCGGTCACACTTTATTTTTATATGATCTCTATTTGGTGAATTCTATATTTAGTTACATATTCTGTTATATATATATATATATATTTGTTTAAGGTTAGGTTATCACACCTGGTAGCCTATTTCTGCGTATTTTAATTTTATTATTTTCGGTTAGGCTATTCAACGCTGGTAGCCTATTGGTGTGTATTTCAAATTTTTTTAAACTTTTGGTTAGGCTATCGCCCCTGGAAGCCTAATTCTGCGTATCTCAATTTTTTTGTTTTCGGTTAGGCTATCACCCCTGATAACCTATTGTTGTGTATTTCAACATATTTGTTTTCGGTTGAAGTGATTGAAGTGTTTCTAAAGTGAGTGAAGTGTTTTAAAGTGAGTTAAGTGTTTTAAAGTGAGTTAAGTGTTTTAAAGTGAGTTAAGTGTTTTAAAGTGAGTGAAGTGATCTGAAGAAACTGACTGTTACCATGCCTCGCACTTGTACGAACTGCGCCGGTAGGTTTGGTGAGTCCATGTTTGTTACTGTCAATCTTCAAGTCTGCCGTCTCTGCCAGCAACGAGAGAATTTGACAGTGGAATTAGATGAAGCCTACAACAAGATCAACGTCCTCACCATGAAGCTGGAATCACTCCAAGAGTTTGTAACACTCAACGTTGGAGTACCACAAACTTCAATAAGTCACCGCAACTCCAGCAGCCACCAACGCCCCAACGTCAACTGCCAACAATTCAACGCCTGCAGTAGCCATTTCATCTGATGGTTCCGATACTCAAGAAACAAATAGTAACTCTCTTCCCCCTCAAGACAACTTCCGTGTCGTGAGGAACAACGTTTGCCCCAAGACCAGGAAACCCATACCGATTACCGAGTGTCAAAACCGCTTCCAGATACTCGCAGACTCAGATGACGAAGCGGAAATAGAAGAAGTCCGGCTCGTGGGAGACTCGATGATACGTGGTCAGCTCACAGAGTTTTGCGCCAGAGCACCTAAGACCAGGAAGCGTTTTTGTATCCCTGGTGGTGGTGTGGACGACGTAGTTGCTGCAGTTGACGAAGTATCTAAGCTGGCCCCTGTTAATACAATGTACGTCATCCACGTTGGATCCAACGATGTACAGCGAACCCGGTCGGAAGATTTGCTTTTAAAGTACCAGCAGCTGATCAAGTCGTTTAAGGAGAAGTCATCAAGGATCATCGTCTCAGGAATCGTCCCCCGGCTTGGTGTAGAGAGCCGATTTTACAACATAGCCACCAGCACAAATCGTTGTCTAGCAAACCTCTGCAGGAAGGAAAACGTGGGATTCATCGACACCTGGGACAATTTCTACTACGATGACTATTTGTTTTCGGACGATGGAGTTCATCTGAACCAGGTGGGAGCAGCACGTTTTGGGCGTCTTCTCAACGATGCGGTGAAGGATTTTCGGAGAAGAAATCGACTCGGCACAGGACAACCAGGAAGGAGGACCGAAGACAGCGAGGGCGGCAACCTGTGAAGGAATTAAATGCTAATCTGTCAAGAACCGCGAATTTGGATAAAGCTCCACCAACACGACCCAAATTCAAAACCGCCAGGGATAACGACCGAGGACCGATGTCAGCCATGAATGTAAATGTAGATCCGATCAGAACCAAAAAATTTGATTAAAGAATGTTCTGCGAGTTCTAAAACCGCAACTTTAAAGGTTTTCTATGCAAACGCTCGTAGCATACGCAATAAATTTTCAGATTTAGAGGAACTAGTGTTTACTGAAAATTATGATGTGATTGGTATAACAGAATCTTGGCTCAATACAGTAGATAGAGACTTTTTAGCAGAGTATTCACTTCCCGGTTATGTAATGTTTGAGAAAAGCCGAATAAATAAAAATGGAGGTGGCGTTTTATTTTATATCAAAGAAAGTCTTAACCCGACCCTCTTGTCAAAACCTCAAATTGTGAACGTCGACACATCTTTTGTGCTAATAAAGAATAATAAAGGTACAAAAATAATACTTGCATTAATATACAGACCTCCAGCTCAATCAGTGCAAACTGACCGAGAAATTTATGAACAAATTGCAGATGTAAGTAACTCACAAGATACCGTATTTTTTGGCGACTTTAATTTACCTGTGACCAAGTGGGGCGATACTCTTACTTCACACTCCGGACATGACTTGTATACGAACTTGCAAGAGAGTTCGCTTTATCAATTTGTTCGAACACCGACCCGTGGTAATAACGTTCTTGACATTGTACTTGCAACAAAAGAAGAATTAATAGAGAATTTGAATGTTGGTGATGAATTCAGTAACAGCGACCATCGTACGATAACTTTCACTTTAAACTTTACTAGTAACGAACCAAATAGTAGCATCGAAAAAGTCCCTAATTTCAAGAAAGCAAACTTTCATAAACTTAGAGCTATGTTTAAAGAAACTGACTGGAGCTTTTTAATTAACAATAACGACATAAATACATCTTGGAAGTTATTCGAAACCACTTACCTAAAAGCAGTGCAAGACTGCATACCATCGAAAATACGGCGTCCAGGCCATAATAATAAGCCCAAATGGTGGAATAAAGATATTTCAAACTGTCTGCTTGCTAAAAAATTTGCTGATGATAGATTAAAATCCTCACAAAATGACGAACGGGTGAAATTTGTAGAGCTACGACGCAAAGCCAAAAAGTTAATTAAGCAAAGTAAAAAGACCCAAGAGTTACATATTGCGAATCAAAGTAAAACAAACCCGAAAGAATTCTATAGTTATATCAGAAAGAAAAAAGTAGTTACTTCAACTGTTGGACCGTTAGTCGATGAAAATGGAGAATACACCAAAGACGAAGTACAAATGAGTAATGCCCTTAATACCTTCTTTGCATCAGTTTTTACAACAGAAGACCTCAGTGATATCCCTCTACACCATCGCCGATTCAGATTGATAATTCAGATGTTCTAAGCAATATCACCGTTACAGAGAGAGAAGTATTGAATTGTTTAGATAAACTCAAGGTAAATAAAACGCCTGGACCTGATACAATCTCGCCTAGAGTTCTAAAGGAAGCTAAGGATGAGCTCTCCAAACCACTGACATTACTATTCAATAAATCCTTGCAGTCTGGAACTATGCCTGATCAGTGGAAGATAGCCAACGTAACACCGATATTCAAAAAAGGCAGCAAATCCCTACCCAGTAACTATCGTCCAATTAGCTTAACCTCAGTTGTATGTAAAATGCTAGAAACGGTCATAAGAGACAGACTCGTAAATCACTTAGAGGAAAATAACATACTTAAAGATACTCAACACAGCTTTCGTAAAAAACGTTCCTATTTAACAAACCTCAGACTTCTTCCACGATATCCTCAACCTCTACGATGAGAGTAAAGCTGTAGATATTATATACCTTGATTTTCAAAAGGCCTTTGACAAAGTTCCCCACAAACGTTTACTGCTAAAACTAAAAGCGCATGGAATACAAGACGGTGTGTTGAAATGGATAGAAAATTGGCTCAGCGACAGAAAGCAAAGAGTAGTCATAAACGGTAAGGCATCTAAATGGACCAATGTAAGTAGCGGGGTACCCCAGGGATCGGTACTAGGACCAATTCTCTTTCTAATTTACATCAACGACATAGATGAGGGTCTCACCTGTACAATCTCAAAATTTGCTGACGATACAAAAATTGCAAATAGCGTACTCTCAAAAGATCAAGTTGACTATATGCAACACAATCTAGATAAATTGTCACATTGGGCCCAAATTTGGCAAATGAGTTTCAATGCGGATAAATGTAAAGTACTACATATCGGATACCTAAATGAGAAAGCAAACTATTCGATGAATGGCACTCGGCTTAAGAATGTAAACAGAGAAACCGATCTGGGAGTAACAATATCGAGTAACCTAAAACCGAGTCAACAATGTTCAGAAGTTGTTAAGAAGGCAAACAAAATAATTGGCTTTATAGGCAGATCATTTGAGCATAAATCCAAAGACGTAATCCTAACCCTTTACAATTCCTTAGTCCGCCCTCTTCTGGAATACTGCGTTCAATACTGGTGCCCTTATTACCAAAAAGACAAACAAGCTAGAACGAGTTCAACGTAGTTACCAAAATGATACCTAGCCTAAAGAACAAACCATACGGAGAGCGTCTTAGAGAATTAAATATATTTCCTTTAACCCAGCGCAGATTAAGAGGTGACTTAATTCAAGTGTTCAAAATCATCAAAGGCATCGACAATATGAACTGTAGTAAGTACTTCACTATCGACCAATCTAATTACACGCGGGGAAACGGTTGCAAAATTATTGGTAAATCTTTTAACTCACACGAATCTAAGAATTTCTTCTTCAATCGAGTTGTCAACTTGTGGAATGGGCTTCCCCGAGACGTTATAGACTGCAGCACCGTTGATTCATTTAAATTCCGCCTAGACAAATATCTCACATCAAACCCGCGTCTGACTGCGTTTGTAAATGAATAACTTTATTTTATCCTCCCCTCAGTTACTAACCCATATGTCCCCTACTACCTTCCTAGTCCTGCCACGTTAGTGGCAGGGCAGTAGTTCCCTTTCCAATGTTCCCTTACCCACTCTAAACCACTGTTTGGACACTTGATCCTCAGTGTTTTGGAGGACAAGCAGCCTAGAAGGGTCACTAGACCTGTTGTTGCTTGATTTCCTTTGTACTCCTTTGTATTGGGTATAGTGTTGCGTGTGTCTGTGTTTAAGTGTGCATGGATGGGTATTGGGTATAGTGTTGCGTGTGTCTGTTGTTCAAGTGTGCATGGATGGGTATTGGGTATAGTGTTGCGTGTGTCTGTTGTTCAAGTGTGCATGCATGGGTATTGGGTATAGTGTTGCGTGTGTCTGTTGTTTAAGTGTGCATGGATGGGTATTGGGTATAGTGTTGCGTGTGTCTGTTGTTCAAGTGTGCATGGATGGGTATTGGGTATAGTGTTGCGTGTGTCTGTGTGCAAGTGTGCATGGATGGGTATTGGGTATAGTGTTGCGTGTGTCTGTGTTCAAGTGTGCATGGATGGGTATTGGGTATAGTGTTGCGTGTGTCTGTGTTTAAGTGTGCATGGATGGGTATTGGGTATAGTGTTGCGTGTGTCTGTGTTCAAGTGTGCATGGATGGGTATTGGGTATAGTGTTGCGTGTGTCTGTGTTCAAGTGTGCATGGATGTGTATTGGGTATAGTGTTGCGTGTGTCTGTGTTTAAGTGTGCATGGATGGGTATTGGGTATAGTGTTGCGTGTGTCTGTGTTCAAGTGTGCATGGATGGGTATTGGGTATAGTGTTGTGTGTGTCTGTGTTCAAGTGTGCATGGATGGGTATTGTGTATAGTGTTGCGTGTGTCTGTGTTCAAGTGTGCATGGATGGGTATTGGGTATAGTGTTGCGTGTGTCTGTGTTCAAGTGTGCATAGATGGGTATTGGGTATAGTGTTGCGTGTGTCTGTGTTCAAGTGTGCATGGATGGGTATTGGGTATAGTGTTGCGTGTGTGTGTTTCATGAGAATAAGGCAGAACCACTGATAACTAAGGGGACATGTTGGGCCGCTTTTCTGGTCACTTTTCTCCCTCATGTTTAGCCCCATTAGTTTTCAGATGTTAAGATGTTTGCCCCATTAGTTAGTCGATTTTAAGAACTTTCGCCCCATTTCTTCATCAATATTTAGACCTTTCGTGTTATTTAGGTGTCGGTTTTTTCCCTGGCGAACGATAGTGAGCCTGTAATGTTGGAAGAAGCGGCCTTAATTAATCTAGAAGAGAGATATAATGGATGTTTTTTTCTTAATTTGATGGAGGCCCAGGGAGGAAACTAGAACAATAATGAATACATGCAAAAATCGCCCATCCCCCTTTAAACAAACGGCAAAGCTACGAATACACGTTTGTTTATCTCCGAGCCATCACAAACAGCAGACAGGTGAGAGAAGATATACAGCACAATCCCACCTGCCCTACTACCCAATTAATTAAGGGATTTCCGACCCTTCTTCCGCCTCCGCCAATGAGCGCCCGTGTTGACATCTCCATCGACCAATCGCCAGTGACATTTCCCCCAAGTCGGCCAATCAGCGACTTCCTCTCGTGATACCAATGGGTTCGAGATCAGCCCAAGAGACACGCTTTCCATTAGGCCTACAATGGCGTTCTAGCCGTATAGGAATTCCAGACTTAAGGTTGCTTGTGGTTTGGGACTATCTTAGAGGCTGGGCCCTTCATTTATTGGTACATTAATGGCTCTGGACAGGTAGAGCCGCGATATCCTGACCTGACCTAACCATTAGAGGGCTGATGAGTCTTTGATGGTGACCTCTCGCACGTTCTGATATCTCTATTGTAGGCCGCTCTGACAGGGGGTTCACACAATCAATTTCCAGGCATTTTTTCTAAGCAATATTTTCCCGATAGCTTCTGAATTCAAGCTTCCAAAAAATCTAGCCACCTAAAATAACCTGTTTGCAGAGTCAGAAACACAATTGACCACTTGCGAGTTTCTGGCTATAAGGAAGTTGGAGCTGTAGGCAACGATATTTAACAGAATTACCAGCTAAAATACGGTCATAGTACATTCATAAATACATAAAACCCAATTCAACATACCTTGTATCCATCAGAAACCTACATTGTTATTGCATTTCGTATTAATATCGATGTTTACGATTTCAACTTCCTTATAGCCTGAAACTCGCAAGTGGTCAATTGGAGGCAAACTTTGATCGGTAACTCTATTCTGGCAACTTTCCTGTTCACATGCTTTCATTAATTTCCTTTGTGGATTATTAGTGTTAAGAACTAGATTACTTAATATCAATAGGTTCAGGAAAAGTCCATTGCGAGGTCGGTCGTCTAGCATTAAACTAGTCGTAGTGTAGTTGTTGGGTCCAGTACATGCTTAGATTGATCAATACAGTATTGCGGTCATGTGTTGAACCTTTAAGGGGAGGTTTTTAGTTGATTCCCTAGACTTCCATCAAGCTTAAAATTACTCCCCCTAGACCCCCCTTCAAGATAAATGTGTACATTTTTCGGTAGAAAAATGTCCCGGCTGAGAGCCGGTTCCCCTTATATTACAGGCTCGCTATCGCTCGCCAGGATAAAATCGACACCTACATGGCACGAAAGGTCTTAAAATTGACAGAAATGGGTCGAAAGTTCTTAAAATCGTCAAAATAATGGGGCGAACGTCTTAAAATTAGAAAAGCAATGGGGCTAAACATGAGGGAGAAAGGAGTCAAGAAAAAAATCTCTCAAGTGGACATCTCCCCTTAACTGTCTCGATGGTGTAATGGTTAGTGTGTAAGTTCTGTTTGTGGTGTTTTGGGTTCGAATCCCAGAAAGATCACATGCTTGTATTAATGTCATTTGGGGGTTATTAGTGTTAAGGGGAGATCTCCACTTGAGGGATTTTTTTCTTGACTCCTTTCTCCCTCATGTTTAGCCCCATTGCTTTTGATATTATAAAACGTTTGACCCATTAGTTTAGCGATTTTAAGAACTTTCACCCCATATTAAGACCTTTCATGCCATTCAGGTGTTGATTTTATCCTGGCGAGCGATAGCGAGCCTGTAATTTAAAAAGAACCGGCCATCGGCCGGGACATTTTTCTACCGAAAAATGTACAAATTTATCTTGAAAGGGATTCAAGGGGGTGTAATTTTAAGCTTGATGGAGGCCTAGGGAACAAACTAAATACCTCCCCTTAAGAAGGATATTACTTAATTTGAACATGCAAAACAGGATACGAATGTTAACAATATATAGTCGTCGATCAAAAATTACCGGAAATATATTTCGCGTAACTCCGCCTTCAGGTTGGGATCAATTTCGGAAATTATTTATTGGAAGAAGTAATTAATGCAAATTCTCATGCTATGTATGCAATAATTTGTGTAATTGCAGGGTGTATTTCTTACAACATGAATTTGTTATCTCTATCCGAAGATCTATTAAAGCAGGTCAATAATAATTGTGAATACATAGTTTTAAAATACAATAAGTAAATTGTGACATACCGGTACTAGTCTTTTATATATCGTTTATCCTCTCTACAATTCAATATTTCGCAAACTGTCCACTGACCAGGCATTTTGATTAAGCTTTATTGAAATTCTCACTCACTCACATTTTGTCTTCTTACCTCTCTCTCTCTCTCTCTCGCTTAAACATTTTAAGTGTATAACTGAGTAACACTTTTGCTTGCCATAGATCACCATGTAACCCAAAGAGGCCTAAAGATAGTGTGTGAGTGAAAGTAGCACCCGAACTGAAATGTAATTTTATCATAGGTGATATACCATGAACTAATTACATAACGCTTAATATTAGGATATTTATATAAATATATAGCCTACTGTATATAGATAGCTAAATAGATATAAATAGATAGATAGATAGATAGATGAGGAATTGGTAGGTAAACAAGAATTGTCACGTTAGGTTATACTCACACTTTAGGTCAATTAGTTACAAGTTGCCTCGCCATGTTCCGTAGATATATATATATATATATATATATATATATATATATATATATATATATATATATATATATATATTCCGTACACACACACAGTCAGACACCAAGTCAAGAGAGGTCAATTATCGGGTGACACGCGACTTATCAAGCCACCACCCTAATTTCCGATAAGGCACTTCCTGGGACCTGAGATCACTTTACAAAACCAATGTTTATTTCCATATATATATATATATTCATTCGTCACAATTATGAATGTAACCAGACGACGATGCTGTTGTTTCAGTGGAATACTAGGTCTTTGAGCACTATGTGTCGCTTTACTAGTGGTTGTCCCCTCAGAGGAAGTGGTCGCTACTCAATAAACTGTCCTTTAGGGGTAAAATAAAAATAAATCTCTCCATGTTCCACATGTTCTAAAGTTTACATTGACGAAAGATTTAGGAGTACAAACACGAATACAAGAAGACGAAAAAGATATGCGAAAACTTAAACAATGCTATGGTAATACAATAGGTTAGACAATGCTATGGTAATACAATAGGTTAAACAATGCTATGGTAATACAATAGGTTAGACAATGTTATGGTAATACAATAGGTTAGACAATGCTATGGTAATACAATAGGTTAAACAATGCTATGGTAATCTATCTATCTATCTATATGCTCAGGCCCAATCCCCATTTTGGGGGTAGCCGACTCAAGACAGAGCAAGAACAGGGAAAACACAAAAACAACATAAAACAAAAAATAAACACAGATAAAAAACACAAACTCTCACACATCCAGGTGTGACGCATGTCGAGTATGAGCATGCTGTACAGAACGCCCAGTCAGGCCCCACTCTCGCTAGGATCGTCAGGGCAGGAACTTTGGCTGTAGTCTGTGTAGAGTTTCCTAACTCAGTTTATGTGAACCGTTGTACTATAAGTATTATCATTATGTATTTTGTTTTCTTCTAAGTCAACGAGTTCTATTTTATATCATTAGATATAAGTATTGTGTGTGGGACTTATATGTAATGATGAGAGGAGAGAGAGAGAGATATTACGTAACGGGGATCAGTGAGTGCGCCACGCGGGCCGGTAGGCCTAATTCCCTCCTCCCTCCTCCCTCCTCCCTTCCTCCCTTTCAGCGCGTGGGAAGTTCTTTGTCGATCCCAGATTGAGAGAGAATATGACGTCATGATTGCCAGTGGGCGGTCCTTAAGTAGTTTGAGATATGCCGCTAGAGGGCCGAGTATAAAAAGAGAGGTTCTTGCCACCATTTCTTCAGAACTCATCAGGCAAAGCGACTTCTCATATCCCTTGCAACTATCCATATTCTTCCGACTGATGTGAACTTTCTCTACTCTCTGAACAGCCTATCTTCTTCTCTTCTCGTCCCTGTTTAACCTCCATGACCCCTTTGGTGCAGATTTAGTCAGCCAAAGTATTATCGCTTGAGTTCTCACGAGATAAGTGCCTGTTAGATAGCCTATTTTTGGAAGGGTTAACTAGAATAGGATTGATTGATGTTTGTTGCACTCGTATATGCATTTCCCTGTGTGCGATTATTCATGTTCCTGTTTTCTGCTGGTTTAGGCAATGCTAGACTGGGATAGGGTTTCTGAGTTGTGATTTCCTATGAGTACTAGGTTGCGGTTGAACCAGTACAATTGCAACGGAGACGTGGAACGCCTAGGTGGTCTTTCTGACTGTGTACCGTGGGAGTTTAGCACTGTGTTGCGAGTGAGGGCTTTTGCCTGTGCCACCCAACACTGTGCTATCTCATTTGCTTGACTTTGAGAGGATCGCCAGGAGAGAACCAGATACTAGTGATCTGGATCTCTCAAGAGAGCATCCCGTCAATTACCGTAATTTGGCCGCACAGTCTTAAGGACCTCGCTAGGCTACGAGCCGCTTGCTCAGCCATTGTCTCTTAACCTTAGATATCCCAGCTAGACTTTGCTCGACCAGCAGATACAGCATAGTATTGAAGCTTCTCCTTATGTATATTATTGTTTAAGCACTATTGATTTCGTGTGTGGCACGCTTAGCTACTTCAGAGATTAGTGGCCCACGAGCACAATCTTAGTAGGCTATTGCTAGTGCATTGTCGGAGTACTTCTTCTTAATGTTTGCCATATCCTATTGCTTATTCTTATAATTCTTCTTATGTCAATTTAAAGCCTTTAATTACCAGTGAGTTATTCATTAAATTGCTGTTCAAAATCCGATACTTACTTCTTATGAGTATTCGAGAAGCATCTAACTTATCAGAAGATTCCTTGCTTGATGCTCGAGGACTATTGTTTAACGTAACGTAATAGTGCCGATCCGAAGTAGAGGGTGGAGGACTTCTTAAGTTCTTAGTTCAAGGGTGGATTACTTCGGCTTCGGCCAACACTATTCTTTAGTGTTGTAGTACTTTCTTCTTTGTTTGATTGTTGACCAGACTAGATAACTCCCGTCTTGTTATTAGTCTGTTGTGTGAAACGCTAGTACCGAGTTCTTGTATACCCCGTTATAGCAGATAGAACTCTGGAGGGTAGTGGCGTTTTTTGTTCGGCTGGCAGTACTCTGGGGTTGGGATCGTGTGTTTCCGTTGTGGCAGCGAGCCATACTCGAGTCCTGTGTAAGAGCCCTAGTGTACCCGAGTGCCCGGTCGTAACAAATGGCGACCTTGCTTAGGATTTTGTGAACAGTATAATTTTTTTTGCAGAGTTGTACAACATTTGTTTGTTGGTACTTTAGCGTACATATTGAAGAATATTTTTTTTTTGTAAGGCAATTAGGAGAGCATTTAAGAGACTCCAGTTAATTTAGTAATTAGTGCTTGCATAAGGGAGTTTAACACTTTTGTCTCGAGAATTTTTTGGTGAACTTCAGTATGTCGGGCCCTAGTACTGACGAGGAGCGAGAGATGCTAAGTGAGGAGGTGCCGTTAGTAACTAGTGAGGAGGATGCTAGACTTTTTGTGAGTAAGCAGTACCATGTGACGGAGGAGAGGCTGACTGGGGTGAATGTTTATGGCTTGCACCTGATAGCCAAGGTTTTGGGTCTATCCAATGTAGGAGGGATGTCCAAGGGGGAGCTGATTTCCTGGGTGTTGCGTGGGCGACATGGGGTTTCGGAGGAGAGGGCGTTTGGGGGGGTTCCTCCCCAGATCCCCTCTCACTCGACTCCCACAGTGCCGTCCACTCAGTTGCCGGAGGTTAGCACTCTCCCACAGAGGGATGAGAATTGGAAGATTGGAGTGCCCTCGGGCGGTGCGTATGGTGGTTCCCCAGTTCTTGCCCCCCCTCCTTCAGTAGTGGCAGCTCCCTCTTCCGGCCTGTCTCCTGAGATGATATTTAAACTCGAGCTTGCTAAAATTGAGATTGAGGCTAGGAAGCAGGAGATGGAGGCTGAGTCTAGGAGGTATGCAATCGAGGCTGAGTCTAGGAAGTATGCGATTGAGGCCGAGTCTAGGAAGCAGGAGAATGAGACTAGGAGGCACGAGGATGAGACTAGGAGGCACGAGGCTGAGCTTAGATACGACTCAGAGAAATATTGTGCTCAAATAGATTTAGATAAGACTCGTGCAGAGTCGACAGGGATTCGGATGGGCCGTGAGGGCCAAGTAAGAGAACAGTCCTTGTCCCACTTAGTCAAGTTGGTGCCGGCATTTAGTGAAACTGAAGTCACAGAATTTTTTAATCGTTTTGAGAAGAAGTGTAGGGAGCATAATTGGCCTGAAGAGAAGTGGGCAGCTCTGGTCTCCTCAAGACTTACGGGTAAGGGTCTGAAGGCTTATGATGCACTGCCTTTAGAGTCTTGCATTGACTACCCAGAATTGAAGAGAGCTGTCCTACGGGCATACGAGTTGCAACCAGAAACATATCGATTGAAGTTTCGGGGTGTTACAAAGACTAGGGAGGCGACCTTTCTTGAACATGCCCGGGACTTAAAAGATGCACTTACAAACTGGACACGTTCTGAGAAAGCTGAGACGGCCGAACAGTTGACTGAGCTGTTTCTGCTCGAGCAGTTTTATAAGTGTACAGGTGCAGAAATGACTTTAACTATTAAAGAAAAGAATCCAAAAACTCTACAGGAGGCAGCTGAGATGGCTGACCTCCGGCTATCATTAATTCGTGGGTGCGGGTCTGCCCAGCGTAGTGAGGCAGGTAACAAGGGGCGTGACGCCCCACCCCCCCGAGTTAGTAATATATCTTATGCAAACAAGTACAAGAGTTATGATACCAAGACTGACCACAAGACTAGCACCGTCCCATTTAAGAAGGGGCCGGGCCCTTCCCAGTACCAAGGGAAGCCCAAAGGGGAGTTAGAGTGTTATCAATGTCATAAAAAGGGGCACTTTGCAAGAGTCTGTCCTAGCAAACCACCTACAGCAGCTGTGTCTTTGGCCTGCAACATTGGTGTGTCTCTGAAGCCTTCTGAGTTTGCCCGGGGCAGTTCGTCAGAGGCTGAGGCACAGCCAATGCAGAAGCACCTGGGAGGCTCGAACCCTGCTCAGGATGTTTTTTGCGACCATAGAGGACGGGGTTGCGTGATGTGGGCGGGGCGCAAGCATGGAGTAGAGGTCTTGCGTGATACAGGTGCTTCCCAGACTTTGATGAAAAACTTGACTGGCTACCCTATAAATGCGGCTCGGGTGGTGGTGGTGCAGGGTATTAATGCAACTCGGTCATACCCGCTGGTGCGGTTGGAGTTGGAGGTGGATGGTGTGGCACGTGAATTGGATATTGGGATTGTGGAGAAACTGCCAGTGGAGGGCGTCGACCTTCTTCTCGGCAACGACTTTGCAATGCCCGCTTCTGAGGTTCTACCCTTAGTCGTTGCCGAGAGGCCGGCCGACGTGAGTAGGGAAGAGCGAGAGTGGGTCGAGCGGTGCCAGGCACAACCCATGGCGTGTGCTGTCACCCGAGCTCGGGCAGCTAAAGTGTCACAGCCTAGTCCTCCGTCTTCAGACCAGCAGAGGAACGATCAACAGGAGGAGGCTAAAGCTGGAGTTGGTTTTAAGAGTTTTGACTCGGCGGCTCTCCTGGGTGATTCAGTATTAGCACCATTACTTAGTTCTGGAGTAGCCCCTGGGCCTGTCATCGAGAGTGACGAGGCTGGGCATGACGAGTCTCCACGACAGCAACGTTATGAACATCGAGAGAGACAGAGGGAGCAGCTCAGTATCGGGGAGGGTCATGCATTGCTCCGGGAGCAGTTAGATCGCTTGGCACCCTCAGATATACGTCGGTTGCAGCTGGAGGACCCTGAGCTCCAAACGTGTGCTAATGGAGCTGTGGAGCTCGACGAGGACGGTGATGCACAGCCGGGAGATTTTTTTTATTTAGATGGCATCCTGTATCGGCGTTTTCAAGACCCTAACCGTAGCTGGAAGATGGGGTCCGGGGTAGTGGACCAGTTGATGGTGCCGCGGGAGTGCAGGGATAGCCTACTGAGTTTGGCGCATGACACACCGCTGGCAGGACATTTGGGGGTAAGAAAAACGGTGGCGGCTTTGGGGAAGTTGTTTTGGTGGCCGGGGATGAAGTCTCATGTGCAGTCCTGGATAAACTCATGTGATATTTGTCAACGGGTCGGGAAACCAAACCAAGTTATTCCTAAAGCTCCGTTGCACCCTATTCCTGTAATTGGGCCACCTTTTAGTAAGATTGTTGTTGACATGGTTGGTCCCCTCCCTCCCACAAAGGCTGGTAATAAATTTTTGTTAACCATCATGGATGTTGCCACTAGATACCCCGATGCATACCCCATGAAAAACGGCATGGCTAAGACGGTAGTCAGTAACTTGTTGTGGTACTTTTCAAGGTACGGGTACCCGGAGGAGATTCAGTCTGATCAGGGGTCCAATTTCACCTCCAATCTCTTTAAGCAAACAATGCAACAGCATGGAATACGGGCGGTGGTATCGTCAGCGTATCACCCTGAGAGCCAAGGGGTGCTTGAGCGGTGGCATGCCACCCTTAAAAGCATGCTCAGGTGTTATTGTGCTGATAACGGAAGAGATTGGGATCTTGGATTGCCGTATGTACTGTTTGCTGCTCGGGAAGTGCCTGGTGAGAGCCTGGGATTTAGTCCAAACGAGCTGATTTTTGGACACCGAGTCAGGGGCCCCCTTAATATGCTGCGGGAAATTTGGGAAGGAACTGTGCCGCCTTGTTCCTTGTTGAAGTATGTGTTTGAAAGCCGTGAGCGCATGCTTAAGAGTCTGGAGATGGCAGGTCGGAATTTAACAGGGTCACAAGCTTTAATGAAGGACAGGTATGATCGCAAAGTGAAGCTCCGGGAGTTCATTGTGGGACAGGAGGTGTTGATTTTGTTGCCTTTGGTGGGTAACCCCTTGTCGGCGAAGTATACTGGACCCTATAAAATTGTGGAGAAAATTTCGGACCTAGATTACCTTGTTGCCACTCCAGACAGGAGGAAGAAGAATCAGTTATGTCACGTGAACCTGATAAAAGAGTATGTGAGGCGCCCCTCTGAGCCTCTCACTGTCCCTGTGTTGGCTTGTTGCGGCCGTGGTGGAGAAGGAGAGGGGGACAGTCAAGCTTCAGAGGAGGATAGCTGGGATCACCATGTTTCAGCGGATCAGTGGGCGGGGAACTCGAGCCTAAGGGCTGACGAGGCTATAGCCCATTTGCCTGAGCCGCAATTTGAAGCTATCCGTCAGTTGCTCGGTTTATACCCCACTGTATTCGCTGAACATCCAGGCCTCACTACTCAGGCTATGCATGATGTTGACGTGGGGCACCATCTACCCTTTAAGTCAATCCCATACCGTGTGCCCCCCATAAAACTACCCGCTCTGAGGGATGAGTTGGAGTATATGCTCGGTAGAGGGTTGATAGAGAAAGGTACCGTTAAATGGACTTCCCCCGTAACACTGCAGCCTAAACCAGATGGCAAGGTACGCTTCTGTATTGATTTCCGTAGGCTAAACGGTTTGACTCCAACTAACCCATATCCTCTTCCTCGGGTTGATGATAGTGTTGATAAAATTGGTAATGCTCGGTTTTTGTCTAAAGTTGATTTAGTAAAAGGTTACTGGCAAGTACCTTTGTCCGAGCGCGCTAAAGAGGTATGTGGTTTTGTGGTGGACGGGAGTACTTACCGGTGTAATGTTATGCCCTACGGACTTAAGAATGCACCAGCAACGTTTCAGAACCTGATGAATGAAATTGTCAAGGACATTCCAAATTGCACCGTATACTTGGACGATGTAATCATTTATGATGACGACTTTGAGAGCCATTGTGAGCACCTGGAGACCTTGTTCCGGAAACTTAGTGAAGCAAGTCTGGTAGTAAATTTGGCAAAGTGTGACTTCGTAAAAGCCACTGTGCAGTACCTTGGGTTTGTAGTGGGAAGGGGACAGGTGTGCCCTCCTCAGAACAAGGTACAGGCTATCAATAAATTTCCGCACCCAACCACCAAGAAGCAGATCATGAGATTCTTGGGTATGATAGGCTACTACAGACGCTTTATAAAAGGTTACTCTACGGTGTTGGCACCTCTCACAGATTTGTTATCTAAAGACAAAAAGTTTTTGTGGGCGCCTGAGTGTGAAAAGGCTTTTAATTTAGTGAAGCATTTGCTGTGTACTCACCCGATACTCAGGGCCCCAGACTTTAACAGGCCTTTTCAGCTGGCAACAGATGCTAGTGGTGTAGGGGCTGGTGCCGTCTTGCTACAGACAGACAATGAAGGTGTGGAACACCCAGTAAGTTTCTTTTCTAAGAAGTTCAATGCTGCACAAAAGAACTATTCTACAATAGAAAAGGAATTACTGGCGATTGTGCTGTCACTCAGGCACTTCGAGGTGTATATTCCAGCCTATGGCCCAGTCGTGGTTATCTACACTGATCATCACCCTTTGAGATTCCTAAATCAATTTCACAATCGCAATATGAGACTGACCCGGTGGTCATTGATGTTGCAGGAGTATAACCTGGACATCCGGCATATTGCGGGATGTGACAATGTGATTGCGGATTGTTTATCGAGGGTAGATGATCAGTCGTAGGCTATCACAGGTGTATGATCCCGAAGAGATTGACACACGGGTAGCCTCCTGCTTTGGTTTGAGTAGTATTTTGCGCTTGGTGCTTGTTGGCTCGCGGTTGTAGCCCAGCGTATTGGGTCGTAAAGCAGGATTGTTGAGCGTTTGGTATAGAAGAAAATAGGCTGCCCTTATAGTGCAGCCGGAAAAAAACATATTAAAATATAAAAAATCATATAAAAACTCTTTCTTTTTGATATAGATAATTGTATAAGTTTGTCATAGCCTATAGTGTTTGAGTAGTCCACGAACTATCAAACGGCTGAGCTGCTGTAAGCTCGCTCTGGGAGCATGATATTATGTCTTTTACTATTGTTGGGAGGAGTTATGAAATGTGAATTTTTTTTTTTATATAAGATGTGTTTTAGTGATAAACTCAGCGTTGTTTTAGTGCCATGCGGTCGCTGGGTGTGAGGGGTTTGATGGGGTTCTGTATATCAGATTTTAGCTCAGGGTTGAGCAAGTAAAATCTTGGGGGAGGTGTGACGCATGTCGAGTATGAGCATGCTGTACAGAACGCCCAGTCAGGCCCCACTCTCGCTAGGATCGTCAGGGCAGGAACTTTGGCTGTAGTCTGTGTAGAGTTTCCTAACTCAGTTTATGTGAACCGTTGTACTATAAGTATTATCATTATGTATTTTGTTTTCTTCTAAGTCAACGAGTTCTATTTTATATCATTAGATATAAGTATTGTGTGTGGGACTTATATGTAATGATGAGAGGAGAGAGAGAGAGATATTACGTAACGGGGATCAGTGAGTGCGCCACGCGGGCCGGTAGGCCTAATTCCCTCCTCCCTCCTCCCTTCCTCCCTTTCAGCGCGTGGGAAGTTCTTTGTCGATCCCAGATTGAGAGAGAATATGACGTCATGATTGCCAGTGGGCGGTCCTTAAGTAGTTTGAGATATGCCGCTAGAGGGCCGAGTATAAAAAGAGAGGTTCTTGCCACCATTTCTTCAGAACTCATCAGGCAAAGCGACTTCTCATATCCCTTGCAACTATCCATATTCTTCCGACTGATGTGAACTTTCTCTACTCTCTGAACAGCCTATCTTCTTCTCTTCTCGTCCCTGTTTAACCTCCATGACCCCTTTGGTGCAGATTTAGTCAGCCAAAGTATTATCGCTTGAGTTCTCACGAGATAAGTGCCTGTTAGATAGCCTATTTTTGGAAGGGTTAACTAGAATAGGATTGATTGATGTTTGTTGCACTCGTATATGCATTTCCCTGTGTGCGATTATTCATGTTCCTGTTTTCTGCTGGTTTAGGCAATGCTAGACTGGGATAGGGTTTCTGAGTTGTGATTTCCTATGAGTACTAGGTTGCGGTTGAACCAGTACAATTGCAACGGAGACGTGGAACGCCTAGGTGATCTTTCTGACTGTGTACCGTGGGAGTTTAGCACTGTGTTGCGAGTGAGGGCTTTTGCCTGTGCCACCCAACACTGTGCTATCTCATTTGCTTGACTTTGAGAGGATCGCCAGGAGAGAACCAGATACTAGTGATCTGGATCTCTCAAGAGAGCATCCCGTCAATTACCGTAATTTGGCCGCACAGTCTTAAGGACCTCGCTAGGCTACGAGCCGCTTGCTCAGCCATTGTCTCTTAACCTTAGATATCCCAGCTAGACTTTGCTCGACCAGCAGATACAGCATAGTATTGAAGCTTCTCCTTATGTATATTATTGTTTAAGCACTATTGATTTCGTGTGTGGCACGCTTAGCTACTTCAGAGATTAGTGGCCCACGAGCACAATCTTAGTAGGCTATTGCTAGTGCATTGTCGGAGTACTTCTTCTTAATGTTTGCCATATCCTATTGCTTATTCTTATAATTCTTCTTATGTCAATTTAAAGCCTTTAATTACCAGTGAGTTATTCATTAAATTGCTGTTCAAAATCCGATACTTACTTCTTATGAGTATTCGAGAAGCATCTAACTTATCAGAAGATTCCTTGCTTGATGCTCGAGGACTATTGTTTAACGTAACGTAATAGTGCCGATCCGAAGTAGAGGGTGGAGGACTTCTTAAGTTCTTAGTTCAAGGGTGGATTACTTCGGCTTCGGCCAACACTATTCTTTAGTGTTGTAGTACTTTCTTCTTTGTTTGATTGTTGACCAGACTAGATAACTCCCGTCTTGTTATTAGTCTGTTGTGTGAAACGCTAGTACCGAGTTCTTGTATACCCCGTTATAGCAGATAGAACTCTGGAGGGTAGTGGCGTTTTTTGTTCGGCTGGCAGTACTCTGGGGTTGGGATCGTGTGTTTCCGTTGTGGCAGCGAGCCATACTCGAGTCCTGTGTAAGAGCCCTAGTGTACCCGAGTGCCCGGTCGTAACACAGGTCACCCAGGAGAAGACCCAGAGAACAGGGTTACCAAGGTCGCTCCAGCACTCCCCCGGCCCCTGACCACCCGGAGAGGTTCCGATCTCGGCAGGCAGACATGCAGCGGAGCCAAAGCCACAAGCCCTCCCACCACACTTCCAGGCACACCCTTCATATTAATCGACTCCCCGGGCCAGGCGCCTGATGGACTATTATCTAGTCCAACTTGCGCCCGACCCCTTACTCCAAATGACCACGTGTTCACTCAACTATTCACAAGCATTCTCCATTCACTATGGTAATACAATAGGTTAAACAATGCTATGGTAATACAATAGGTTAAACAATACTATGGTAATACAATAGGTTAAACAATGCTATGGTAATACAATAGGTTAGACAATGCTATGGTAATACAATAGGTTAGACAATGCTATGGTAATACAATAGGTTAAACAATAGGTTATACAATGCTATGGTAATACAATAGGTTAAACAATACTATGGTAATACAATAGGTTAGACAATGCTATGGTAATACAATAGGTTAGACAATGCTATGGTAATACAATAGGTTAAACAATGCTATGGTAATACAATAGGTTAAACAATGCTATGGTAATACAATAGGTTAAACAATGCTATGGTAATACAATAGGTTAAACAATGCTATGGTAATACAATAGGTTAGACAATGCTATGGTAATACAATAGGTTAAACAATAGGTTAGACAATGCTATGGTAATACAATAGGTTAAACAATACTATGGTAATACAATAGGTTAGACAATGCTATGGTAATACAATAGGTTAGACAATGCTATGGTAATACAATAGGTTAAACAATGCTATGGTAATACAATAGGTTAGACAATGCTATGGTAATACAATAGGTTAAACAATGCTATGGTAATACAATAGGTTAGACAATGCTATGGTAATACAATAGGTTAGACAATGCTATGGTAATACAATAGGTTAAACAATGCTATGGTAATACAATAGGTTAGACAATGCTATGGTAATACAATAGGTTAGACAATGCTATGGTAATACAATAGGTTAGACAATGCTATGGTAATACAATAGGTTAGACAATGCTATGGTAATACAATAGGTTAAACAATGCTATGGTAATACAATAGGTTAGACAATGCTATGGTAATACAATAGGTTAGACAATGCTATGGTAATACAATAGGTTAGACAATGCTATGGTAATACAATAGGTTAGACAATGCTATGGTAATACAATAGGTTAGACAATGCTATGGTAATACAATAGGTTAGACAATGCTATGGTAATACAATATGTTAGACAATGCTATGGTAATACAATAGGTTAGACAATGCTATGGTAATACAATAGGTTAGACAATGCTATGGTAATACAATAGGTTAAACAATGCTATGGTAATACAATAGGTTAAACAATGCTATGGTAATACAATAGGTTAGACAATGTTATGGTAATACAATAGGTTAGACAATGCTATGGTAATACAATAGGTTAGACAATGCTATGGTAATACAATAGGTTAGACAATGCTATGGTAATACAATAGGTTAGACAATGCTATGGTAATACAATAGGTTAGACAATGCTATGGTAATACAATAGGTTAAACAATGCTATGGTAATACAATAGGTTAGACAATGCTATGGTAATACAATAGGTTAGACAATGCTATGGTAATACAATAGGTTAGACAATGCTATGGTAATACAATAGGTTAGACAATGCTATGGTAATACAATAGGTTAAACAATGCTATGGTAATACAATAGGTTAGACAATGCTATGGTAATACAATAGGTTAGACAATGCTATGGTAATACAATAGGTTAACAATGCTATGGTAATACAATAGGTTAGACAATGCTATGGTAATACAATAGGTTAAACAATGCTATGGTAATACAATAGGTTAGACAATGCTATGGTAATACAATAGGTTAAACAATGCTATGGTAATACAATAGGTTAGACAATGCTATGGTAATACAATAGGTTAGACAATGCTATGGTAATACAATAGGTTAGACAATGCTATGGTAATACAATAGGTTAGACAATGCTATGGTAATACAATAGGTTAGACAATGCTATGGTAATACAATAGGTTAGACAATGCTATGGTAATACAATAGGTTAAAAAATGCTATGGTAATACAATAGGTTAGACAATGCTATGGTAATACAATGCTATGGTAATACAATAGGTTAAACAATGCTATGGTAATACAATAGGTTAGACAATGCTATGGTAATACAATAGGTTAAACAATGATATGGTAATACAATAGGTTAGACAATGCTATGGTAATACAATAGGTTAGACAATGCTATGGTAATACAATAGGTTAGACAATGCTATGGTAATACAATAGGTTAAACAATGTTATGGTAATACAATAGGTTAAACAATGATATGGTAATACAATAGGTTAAACAATGCTATGGTAATACAATAGGTTAGACAATGCTATGGTAATACAATAGGTTAGACAATGCTATGGTAATACAATAGGTTAGACAATGCTATGGTAATACAATAAGTTAGACAATGCTATGGTAATACAATAGGTTAGACAATGCTATGGTAATACAATAGGTTAGACAATGCTATGGTAATACAATAGGTTAGACAATGCTATGGTAATACAATAGGTTAAACAATGCTATGGTAATACAATAGTTAGACAATGCTATGGTAATACAATAGGTCAAACAATGCTATGGTAATACAATAGGTTAAACAATGCTATGGTAATACAATAGGTTAGACAATGCTATGGTAATACAATAGGTTAGACAATGCTATGGTAATACAATAGGTTAGACAATGCTATGGTAATACAATAGGTTAGACAATGCTATGGTAATACAATAGGTTAGACAATGCTATGGTAATACAATAGGTTAGACAATGCTATGGCAATACAATAGGTTAGACAATGCTATGGTAATACAATAGGTTAAACAATGCTATGGTAATACAATAGGTTAGACAATGCTATGGTAATACAATAGGTTAGACAATGCTATGGTAATACAATGCTATGGTAATACAATAGGTTAAACAATGCTATGGTAATACAATAGGTTAGACAATGCTATGGTAATACAATAGGTTAAACAATGCTATGGTAATACAATAGGTTAGACAATGCTATGGTAATACAATAGGTTAGACAATGCTATGGTAATACAATAGGTTAAACAATGCTATGGTAATACAATAGGTTAGACAATGCTATGGTAATACAATTGGTTAGACAATGCTATGGTAATACAATAGGTTAGACAATGCTATGGTAATACAATAGGTTAGACAATGCTATGGTAATACAATAGGTTAGACAATGCTATGGTAATACAATAGGTTAAACAATGCTATGGTAATACAATAGGTTAGACAATGCTATGGTAATACAATAGGTTAGACAATGCTATGGTAATACAATAGGTTAAACAATGCTATGGTAATACAATAGGTTAGACAATGCTATGGTAATACAATAGGTTAAACAATGCTATGGTAATACAATAGGTTAGACAATGCTATGGTAATACAATAGGTTAGACAATGCTATGGTAATACATTAGGTTAAACAATGCTATGGTAATACAATAGGTTAAACAATGATATGGTAATACAATAGGTTAAACAATGATATGGTAACACAATAGGTTAAACAATGCTATGGTAATACAATAGGTTAAACAATGATATGGTAATACAATAGGTTAAACAATGCTATGGTAATACAATAGGTTAAACAATGCTATGGTAATACAATAGGTTAAACAATGCTATGGTAATACAATAGGTTAAACAATGCTATGGTAATACAATAGGTTAAATAATGCTATGGTAATACAATAGGTTAAACAATGCTATGGTAATACAATAGGTTAGACAATGCTATGGTAATACAATAGGTTAGACAATGCTATGGTAATACAATAGGTTAGACAATGCTATGGTAATACAATAGGTTAGACACTGGCCACAACATGAAACATAACTAAGCCAGACTGATCAAATGTGAGACTAATACCGTATAACGTAGATGCTTGGAATCCGAATATAACGTTATGAATGACACCATGAACCTAAACAAAGGGTTATTTTCACTATCCAAACCACTTGCATGTATGTTAAGGGGAGATTTCCACTTGAGGGAATTTTTTCTTGACCACTTTCTCCCTCATGTCTAGCCCCATTGCTTTTAAGATTATAAGACGTTCGCCCCATTAGTTTGGCGATTGTAAGACCTTTCGCCCCATTTATGTAAATTTTAAGACTTTTCGTGCCATTTAGGTGACGATTTTTTCCTGGCGAGCGATAGCGAGCCCGTAATTTAAGAGGAACCGGCCTTAGGCTGGGACATTTTTCTACCGAAAAAATTACAAATTTATCTTGAAAGGGGTACTAGGGGGTGTAAATTTAAGCTTGATGGAGGTCTAAGGAAATGACTAAAAACCTCCCCTTAACTAGAGACAAACCAGGCTAAACATTGACATATTTCATACTGTTTGTTTTGTTTCCTTATGGCATTTGTTAGTATATGTTTGATGTTATTCCTGAAGAAGCCTTCACCGGCGAAACGTAGAATAAACTTTGGTGGTTTTCTACTCTGCCTATATTATGGTACGAAGGCCACACACTATCTGTTAGGAAAGGGTTAATCTTATATCCCTCTCTAGGTATTATTAATCGAGGTATTATTAATCGAGGTATTATTAATCGAGGTATTATTAATCTAGGTATAATTAATCTAGGTATTATTAATCGAGGTATTATTAATCGAGGTATTATTAATCGAGGTATTATTAATCGAGGTATTATTAATCTAGGTATTATTAATCGAGGTATTATTAATCGAGGTATTATTAATCTAGGTATTATTAATCTAGGTATTATTAATCGAGGTATTATTAATCTAGGTATTATTAATCTAGGTATTATTAATCTAGGTACCGGTATTATTAATCTAGGTATAATTAATCGAGGTATTATTAATCGAGGTATTATTAATCTAGGTATTATTAATCTAGGTATTATTAATCGAGGTATTATTAATCGAGGTATTATTAATCTAGGTATTATTAATCTAGGTATTGTTAATCGAGGTATTATTAATCGAGGTATTATTAATCGAGGTATTATTAATCGAGGTATTATTAATCGAGGTATTATTAATCGAGGTATTATTAATCTAGGTATTATTAATCTAGGTATTATTAATCGAGGTATTATTAATCTAGGTATTATTAATCTTATATCCCTCTCTAGGTATTATTAATCTAGGTATTATTAATCTAGGTATTATTACTTATTATATATCGCTTATTACGCATCTGCCGCATATTAGCAGGTAGCATACTATGTAGCTAATCTATAATTGACCGCTTTAAACCCGGACCTAAACGACAAATTGGCCCCACTATCATCACAACCGCCACCATCCACTACAACCACCACTATTATCATCACATTCACCATTGCTGCTACTTACAGCCACCACCCCCAGCAGATTATCCACCACCATCCACAACCACTACGCTCATCCACAACCACAACCACCACCACCAACCACAACCAATATCACCATCCTCTAATCAACTACCACCACCAGTACCTTGAACCACTGACTCAACCCCCCACCCAAACATCACATAAACCACCAGCACCTACCTCCACTAACTTCACCCTACCCCCGCTACCCGCACTACCAATCCGAAGTGAGCCACCCCATAATGACCTAATGAGTCTCATCCAGGTGCTAACGACCTTAACTACCCCGCCACGTGACCTCTTCCGGCCCGGCACACGTTCATGACGAGGCTGTAATCACGAACCCTAACTTGTATATATATAATCCATCAGAGTTTGTGCGAAGGGTAACTTTAAAAAAGGGATTTATTTTTATTTTAATACCAAGATTCTTCCCAGTGTTGATTTATGTATTTGTTGTTACTTTTCATCAATATATAGTGTTTGTAATTATTTACAAACCTTGGAAAACACGATTCCACCATTATCCAACGATCTTAGACACGCCGCCCGATAGTGGGGAGGGCTATAAAGATCATGGATAATGAGGGGTTAAATGCGGAAAATTCCGATAATAGCCTATTATAGCAAAATTTGGCTTCGGGTTTAAGGTGAAAACCATGAAACCCGAGATTTCGAAAACCCGAGCCAGGTTTTGGCAAAAGTTGGCTCGGATTTTGCGAGTTTTTAAGAGTCGAAAAAGGCAGTAACCTAATTTCGATATTTGGCTCGGGGTTTCTCAATTTACAAACCCATAAAACCCGATTTATCGAAAACGTAGTGGTTTTGACAATGATAAAAACCCAGTAACCTAGTACACTGGGATACCATAGTCTCCAGCCCACTCATAAATATTCCTGGGCTTCAAATATTTCTAACTATGGAAGTATATTTTATCTGCAAACAAATTCATGAATAAAATGTTCTACGAATCAACTACAAAACTATATATACTAATAATTGAAAAGCTAGTTATATACAAACATCAATCCAGATAATTATAATTGCATAAAGAAAACCATAGGAGGTCCACGAGTTCTACAGGAGGTCCACGAGTTCTATAGGAGGTCCACGAGTTCTATAGGAGGTCCACGAGTTCTATAAGAGGTCCACGAGTTCTTACGAGTGGGCTAGAGACTATGGCATCCGAGTGTACATTGGATACAAGACTAACAGCCGTATTCTTAAGGGGAGGTTTTTAGCTTGTTCCCTAGATATCCATAAAGCTTAAGATTACACCCCCTTGAGCCCCTTTCAAGATAAATTTTTACATTTTCGGTAGAAAAATTTCCCGGCTGAAAGCCGGTTCCTCTTAAATTACAGGCTCGCTATCGCTCGCCAGGATAAAATCGACACCTAAATTGCACGAAAGGTCTTAAAATTGACAGAAATGGGTTGAAAGTTCTTAAAATCGTCAAAATAATGGGCCGAACGTCTTAAAATTAGAAAAACAATAGGGCTAAACATGAAGGAGAAAGGAGTCAAGAAAAAACTCCCTCAAGTGGAAATCTCCCCTTAAGACGTGTGGGGTGGGTGTCATCAAGCCCATAATGTACGAAGATATTAGAACTATCTATCTATGCCGGACGCCGTGATCCCCGAATGGGTGGCCACGAACGAAAAGGCCCCATGCACCTCTGTCACCAGTCAGTCGATGCCCCTCCTCCCATCCAGCACCGCCTTCACTCATATACTTCTTAACTCCATCCTTCCACCACTCACTCGGTCTACCTCTCCCTCGCTGTCCTTCCACCTCACTCTCGTACACTGTCTTAGTAATTCTCTCGCTTCACATACGTTCCACATGGCCGAACCATCTCGAAGTGTTCCTTTTCACACTTTCCAGCACATCTACATCCACACCACACCTCTCTTGTACTTACTCATTCGTATGTGTATCCCTCCATGTAACTCAGCACGCACTTCTCAAGTAACTGAGTGTTAATAAATGAAACCTAACTTGATATGGTCAATATAAAGATGATGTAATTTAATTGCAAAAAAATAGTTTCGATTGGTTTTATCTTATTTAGAATTGTGCAAGGGTGTTTTGATGTGTGATAATAGGCGGAAATGCATATTTACCCATTAAACAACAATCTAAAAACACGCCCCTTCACTCACAAAAAATAACTATTTGGCCATAACCGTTTGCCATGGAATACAAAATATGTTGACGGGGGGAAGCCCCCCCCCCACCAAAGATTGATTGAAATCGTCATATATTTAAACAGTAGGGGGCAAAAAAAAAAAAAAAAAAAAAAATCCCCAACGCTTCTTCTTCTTTTTCTTCGTGGCGGATGTAAACAAAGCCACCCGCCTCTTGCGAGGTAGGCAATATAGAGGATATTTTTTTTTTTTTTTCAGGATCAGTAATACATTTTTACGGGCCTTGAGGGGATAGATGTAGTTTTCGGGCGTACGGTCGAGGTACGGTCGTCATGTTATACACTCGCAGTTTCGTTCTCGTCTATTTCGACGCTATATTTTCTGATATTTGCCCCCTGTCATTACTACATGAATACTAGGTTAGGTTGTTTGGTTAGGCTAATGTATTTTTATATCCAAAGGCAGTCAAAATAGACGGGAACATGATGGGAAAGGTCCGACGCCACTACTCGTAGTGTAAACAAGGCTGGCGGTACGCCCGCACTTAACATTCTTGCCAAAATAAGGGTGCGAGCCTATTCCCTATAATTACCCAAAACTAACCCTCACCTAACTCCTAGTATATGTCCCTAGTACGTGGGATACAAAAATAACCCTAACCTTTAGCTTGGGGACCCGCAGAGGGCTGCACACGGGCAGCACCTAGTATAATTCTCCCTAGTACCCAGTACGTGGGATACAAAACTAACCCTAACCTTTAGCTTGGGGACCCGCAGAGGGCTGCACACGGGCAGCACCTAGTATAATTCTCCCTAGTACCCAGTACGTGGGATACAAAACTAACCCTAACCTTTAGCTTGGGGACCCGCAGAGGGCTGCACACGGGCAGCACCTAGTATAATTCTCCCTAGTACCCAGTACGTGGGATACAAAACTAACCCTAACCTTTAGCTTGGGGACCCGCAGAGGGCTGCACACGGGCAGCACCTAGTATAATTCTCCCTAGTACCCAGTACGTGGGATACAAAACTAACCCTAACCTTTAGCTTGGGGACCCGCAGAGGGCTGCACACGGGCAGCACCTAGTATAATTCTCCCTAGTACCCAGTACGTGGGATACAAAACTAACCCTAACCTTTAGCTTGGGGACCCGCAGAGGGCTGCACACGGGCAGCACCTAGTATAATTCTCCCTAGTACCCAGTATAGTCCATGAGCCAGGCCAGATATCGGTACCACCTGGGGTGACTAAACACGAATGGTACTAAAATGTTTATAGAGTGACTGTAAGTACATTAAGATATGATAGCCTTCTCGCACTGGTAGCTTAGTCTAATTTTTTTGATGCAATAGGGGCGCTACCCAAAAATAAAGATTTTTAGCGTGTCGGCGTTTTCCTCATTTTCTTTAAAATCCATCACACAATCATCGCGAAACTTTGAACACCTATGTAGAATTATATTCTCTACCAGAGTTGTTCCTAGGTATTTTTCAAATTTCCTCATATTTCGGAATATACTCTATATTTTGGGTATTTTCCTCTAAATCTAGAATAAATCCTTAAATATGGGGAACATTGAAAAATATATTCTAACAGCTCTTGTAGCTTATTTGATTCTCTACAAGAATTATTCCGATGTGTATTTAAAGTTTCTCCATATTTAGGGGTTTATTTCATATTTGGGGATTTTTTGATATATTTTGGGGATAATTTATTATTGGAATAATACGCCCTCGAGGAACTCTGCTTGTATATAAGGACCAAATTATTCCCCAACCCAGAGGTACTGCCTATGACAAACCTCACATCTAGGCTTGAGAGATCCATGATGTCCCGTGGTATTATCCAACTGAAACCAGCGACAAAGAAACATGTTCGCCGAAAGATTGAAACCGAGTTTGGAGAATCACTACGCTTTGTCCCAGATGAGAAAGGAAAGCTTCTAATCTATCCACGCAGCCTCTCAATGGACGACCTTGCCCGGCAAGCACACAAAATGGCAAAAGACCTGCAAGAAGCAAGAGCAGCTAACTCTGACGATGTCTTAACCAAAGCAGGAATGCAGCTGAGGAATGAGATCAATAAACAAGATGTGAGTCAGCCATGGCCTCCCGATACAGATCAGAATGTCATTCCTGCAGCAGTCACTCAATTCCTGCACACCCTGCTGACAGGAGAGTGTGAGTGTGAAACTCCCTCTGAAAGAGCTCAACGTCTTGCCACTTCCTTTGGCAGTGACTTGGTCTTTGCTGTTACCAGTGGCAAGACAAAACCACCCAAGCACGTACTGCTGACCAATGCTGTAAAGTCTTTGACAGGAAACACAGAACTGATCCGAACTCTGAATCGTCTTGGTCACTGTGTGTCTTACTCAATGTTTGAGGAGATCGATACAGCCCTTTGTATCCAGAAGCTGGAATGCTCAAAGGATGACATTCCACTGCCAGCAAACATCTACCCTGGTGTGTTCACAACCCTGGCCTGGGATAACATTGACCGACTTGAAGAGACCCTAAGTGGAGCAGGTACTTCTCATAGAGTCAATGGCATTGCTGTCCAGTCCAAGGTTGCAGGCTCTGTGCCAGAGAAAGTCCTGCCAGAGATTACCAAGTCCAAGATAAGAAGCATCACTCAGACATCATCAATGCTGCCAATATACAATGTTGGGCGGCGGGCAGGGCCACCTAGGATTGAGACTGCGTATGTCGACACTACCAAGGAAGTCCAGGATTCAAAGACAAAGAACCATATCTGGCTTCTTACTCGAATGTCAGACCATGAGGACCAGTCCATCAGCAGTTGGACTGGGTTCAACATCAAAATGCGCAGAGACATTGCAGTGGTTCAGGACACTGTAAGCTACCTGCCCACTATCAATGCTCCCGCAACAGAAATGTCCACCGTTAATGAAATCTTGGAACAAACGCATGCTATCATGCAGTCCTTACAGCTTAACAAGATTGTGTGCGTGTTTGATCAAGCACTCTATGCCAAAGCTGCCGAAGTTATCTGGAAACAAGAGAAGTTCAAGAACATTATCATCAGGATGGGCGTCTTCCACACAATCTGTAATCTCATCTCCACCATAGGAAAGAGGTTTCAAGATGCAGGTCTTAGAGATCTGTGTGTGGAATCAGGTATCATCGCAGAAGGATCAGTGTCAGGAGTGATGAACGGCAAGAGGTACAACAGAGCAGTGAGACTACACAAGCTCGTGTATGAAGCACTGATGAGGCTTGCATGGAAAGGCTTCCTTTCATGGCTAGAAGAAAACCATTCAAGGGACATACACCATCTAGATGAAACACTGAAGGACATCAACAGCTTTCACAGCAATGTGTCTCAGGGACTCTTTCAAGAGCTGATGGAGAGTGAATCATGCACACATATCATGAAGCTTTTCCAAGTTTATCTTGAGACCCTCAGAGATGAACACAACCTCTCAGCATTCTGGATGTCATACCTGGACATGGTTGAGATCATGCTGGACTTAATTCGAGCCTCCAGAGAAGGCAACTGGATGCTCCACCTAGGAGCAATCCGACAGATGATACCGTGGTGTTTTGCCTATGACAAAGTGAACTATGCCCGGTTCCTAACCTACTACTATGCCTTGATGTCTCGACTGCCCATTGAACACCCAGAGGTCCATGAACACTTCATGCAAGGTGGCTTTTCGGTCCAGATCGGTAGCAAGAATCCCTTTGGACGGATCCCTGTGGACCAGACAATCGAAGAGACGATCAACAAAGACACCCAGACACCAGGGGGCACAAAAGGCTTCAGCCTGAAAGGCGGAGCTGTCACCAGGTACTACCTGACATCGGAGTATCGCAGCAGGTACTTAAGGCAGCTCAGGACTATGGTAGTAGGCCAAAAGTATACTGACTTCAGCCACCCAGACCTACAGATGGCCAGGATTAGAAGAGATGAGGCCGATGTCCAATCTTTAGTTCAACTGATGGAGACCAGCTGGTTGAACCCCTTCAACGCAGAGCAAGAAGATCTTGTCAGTTTGTCAACTGCGACTATGGCACCACCAGAAGTTGTCAAAGACCTTCTAGGGGCCTACAGAATAGGAGAGGATGCATATCAAGCCTTCAAGGAAGAGCGCCTGGAGATCGATACGCCAACTATACAGTTTCATGACACGATGACGAAGACGAAACTGAGAACGTTCACTAACATCAGAATGAAGCCACGCTCACAAGACCATGCCAAGGAGGCTATCTTAAAGGCTGACAGGAACCTATTTGGCCAGATGATCCTTGTTGCCGAGAACAGAAAGCTCAAAATGAGTGATGTCTTGGCTCATCCCCTTGGGCCTTTGCCTTGGGCACTTGCCAGCGGTGATGGGTCTCTCCGCAAGACCAACAAGGCTGCCCTAGCAAAGGAGTTAGAGAGGAATGTTTCTCCTGCAGAAGTGATACCCGAGCCCTCTGCTACCATAATTGATGGGATGAGCCTGGTCCACAAACTGAAGGGAAACGACAAAACTTTTTCACAGCTTGCAGGTACAGCACTGAGTCACGCTGTTCATGAAGGTGCTAAGAGCAGGCGCATTGATGTTGTGTTTGATATCTACAAGGAGACATCCATCAAGGATGCAGAACGAGCCAAAAGAAGTGCAGGCACAGGAATTCATTTCAAGAACATTCAACCTGGGCACAACATCCAGCAGTGGAGAAAGTTACTCGGTAGTTCCTCCAACAAGGCAAGTCTTATCAAGTTCTTGGTAGAAGAATGGAAGGCACCACAGCACAGGGAGAAGCTCAAGGACAAGGAGCTGTATGTCACATGTGAGCAGCGCTGCTTCAAGATCACCAAAGAGCAGTGGGAAGAGGCTCCTGAGCTTAAGTCAACTCAAGAAGAAGCAGACACACGCCTTCTTCTCCATGCACTTCATGCAGCAGAATCTGGGAACAAGTCTGTCATCATCACTGCAGAAGATACAGACGTCATGGTGTTGTGTCTTGGCATGTGCCACAAGATCCCATCCCATCTGTTCCAGAAGTGCGGGACGAAGAACCGGACAAGATTCCTGGATATCACCACACTGAGCCGCACACTGGGAGGCAGCGTGTGTGATTCATTGATTGGTATGCATGCCTTTACAGGCTGTGATACCGTCAGTGCATTCGCTGGCCGAGGGAAGATGACGACACTCAAGCAGGTGAAGATGGACAAGACATACCAGGATGCTTTTCACGAACTTGGACGCTCATGGGAAGTGTCTCCTGAACTCTTTGAGAAGCTACAGGAAATCACCTGCCACATGTACCTACCATCTACCCACACAACTAAGGTAAACAAGCTTCGGTATGAGCTGTTCTGTGCAAGACGTGGAGAGGTAGAGTCAAGTCAACTCCCTCCTTGTGAGGACTGCCTCTTCATGCATGCACTGCGTGCAAACTACCAGGCTGCGATCTGGAGGAGAAGTCTTCAGAGCCAGCCATTTGTTGCGAACCCAACAGACTGCGGTTGGATGACAGATGAGGACGGTAAGCTTGCCGTCAACTGGATGCGAGGCTCACCAGCACCAGATGCTGTTATGCAGCTACTGTCTTGCAAGTGTGTGCGGTCATGCGAACTCCCTAAGTGTACTTGCCTCAGCAATGGTCTAAAATGCACGGACATGTGCAGGTTACAGACATGTCAGAACAAGGCTATTGAAGAAGAGCCGGTGGCACAACAGTCAGATTCCGAGTCTGATGTAGATGATATTTAGGAGTAGTAATTTGCCATAATAGTATGTACAAGCCCATGGCATGCTTAGTGTGTATTTACAGGACTTGTATTAAATGTGACAATTACTATATGCATTTTGTTGACATTTAGGCATTCCTGTCCCCAAATTTGACATTTTAAAAAATTTCGGAATTTTCGGTAGGGTATGTCTATTCAAGAAGTGATAACGACCATTAAGCTACCAATGTGCAAGGGCTATCATATCAAAACATAAACTAGAGACATGTAGCAAGCTAAAAACACCTAAGAGAATTAGTCACCCCGGGTGGTACCGATATCCCAAAATTCGGGTCTTGGCTCATGGACTAGTACGTGGGATACAAAACTAACCCTAACCTTTAGCTTGGGGACCCGCAGAGGGCTGCACACGGGCAGCACCTAGTATAATTCTCCCTAGTACCCAGTACGTGGGATACAAAACTAACCCTCAACTAACACCTACTATAAATGTCCCTAGTACCTCGGGAGACAAAGGAAAATGGCGAGTATACAAATCGGTGCCGTCTGTACGAGTCTGGAGAGTATTGACCACCTTGTCACCAATAAGACATTATAGTACCATACTTATTTATTAGGCTTTGCCGAGGGTTAAAACACATTTTCATGTGATCTTTAGAGTTACAACAGGTAGGCTAGTTCGGAATTGTATATATTGAATACAAAATATAATACACGAAATTAATAAAACATACGATCCAAACTTATGTTGTAAACAAGCATCACCGTAACAAGACCAATCGAAAACAATATATTTTAATACCACGAATTTTCAGCGGTTTTTTTTTATAAACAAAATTGTTCATTTGCATCAATATATATAGTGTGTGTAATTAATTAGAAATCTCGGGAAAACCTATTTTACCCATTAGGCCTATCGATCGATGTTGAGACACGCCCCCCGATAGTGATTTGAAAAGACATTAGCCTAACCTAACAACCTTACCTAACCTAACCTAGTATTATGGGTGGGGGCTGCTGGTTGAGTACTAATCCCTTAGTAAAAAAAAAAAAAAAAAAAAAAAATGTGGCTGTCGATTATACGAAGGGGAAAGAAAAGTCTATGCAGTCTACGGTGTTTACTCTGCAATCTTCAGCTTTGATTGTACATTGATAACGGGAAAGTACCGTATTGACAACCTTGTTACGAAAATTAAATTTTAGTACCATACTTTTATATTATGTTTTTCCGAGGGTTTAACACATTTTCATATGATCTTTAGAGCTATCGATAACTGGAAGTACCGTATTGACAACCTTGTTACGAAAAATAAATGTTAGTACCATATATTTTTATCAGGTTTTGCCGAGGGTTAAAACAAATTTTCTTATGATCTTTAGAGCATATAGATTCAATATTTATCTTCAAATATATCACCAAAATTCGTGGTATGAAAATAGCATTGAACCAGCCAATTTATTTAATACTCACAGACCATATTTCACCGCTGTCAAATACACTCAGGTACAATTATCTCCCATCACTAATAACCGCAGACGTGCGTGATCAATAAAATGACGAAACGGGAGCTATTACCGGCTGTAGGCCGAGAGGGCAATTATAAAAGCGGCCACACGTGTCCCGCCCACCACCACCACACACACTAGTATTGGAGCCTTGGCTGTATATCACCCTAATACTACCACAGTCTCCCACCACTCACATAGTATGGGAACCTTGGCTGTAAATCACCCTCATACTACCACAGTCTCCCACCACTCACATAGTATTGGAACCTTGGCTGTAAATCACCCTCATACTACCACAGTCTCCCACCACTCACATAGTATTGGAACCTTGGCTGTATATCACCCTCATACTACCACAGTCTCCCACCACTCACATAGTATTGGAACCTTGGCTGTAAATCACCCTCATACTACCACAGTCTCCCACCACTCACATAGTATTAGAACCTTGGCTGTAAATCACCCTCATACTACCACAGTCTCCCACCACTCACATAGTATTAGAACCTTGGCTGTAAATCACTCTCATACTACCGCAGTCTCCCACCACTCACATAGTATTAGAACCTTGGCTGTAAATCACCCTCATACTACCACAGTCTCCCACCACTCACATAGTATTGGAACCTTGGCTGTAAATCACCCTCATACTACCACAGTCTCCCACCACTCACATTGTATGGGAACCTTGGCTGTAAATCACCCTCATACTACCACAGTCTCCCACCACTCACATAGTATTGGAACCTTGGCTGTAAATCACCCTCATACTACCAGTCTCCCACCACTCACATAGTATTGGAACCTTGGCTGTATATCACCCTCATACTACCAGTCTCCCACCACTCACATTGTATTGGAACCTTGGCTGTAAATCACCCTCATACTACCACAGTCTCCCACCACTCACATAGTATTGGAACCTTGGCTGTATATCACCCTCATACTACCAGTCTCCCACCACTCACATAGTATTGGAACCTTGGCTGTAAATCACCCTCATACTACCACAGTCTCCCACCACTCACATAGTATGGGAACCTTGGCTGTAAATCACCCTCATACTACCACAGTCTCCCACCACTCACATAGTATGGGAACCTTGGCTGTAAATCACCCTCATACTACCACAGTCTCCCACCACTCACATAGTATGGGAACCTTGGCTGTAAATCACCCTCATACTACCACAGTCTCCCACCACTCACATAGTATTGGAACCTTGGCTGTAAATCACCCTCATACTACCACAGTCTCCCACCACTCACATAGTATTGGAACCTTGGCTGTATATCACCCTCATACTACCAGTCTCCCACCACTCACATAGTATTGGAACCTTGGCTGTAAATCACCCTCATACTACCACAGTCTCCCACCACTCACATAGTATTGGAACCTTGGCTGTAAATCACCCTCATACTACCACAGTCTCCCACCACTCACATAGTATTGGAACCTTGGCTGTAAATCACCCTCATACTACCACAGTCTCCCACCACTCACATAGTATTGGAACCTTGGCTGTAAATCACCCTCATACTACCACAGTCTCCCACCACTCACATAGTATTGGAACCTTGGCTGTATATCACCCTCATACTACCAGTCTCCCACCACTCACATAGTATTGGAACCTTGGCTGTAAATCACCCTCATACTACCACAGTCTCCCACCACTCACATAGTATTGGAACCTTGGCTGTATATCACCCTCATACTACCACAGTCTCCCACCACTCACATAGTATTGGAACCTTGGCTGTAAATCACCCTCATACTACCACAGTCTCCCACCACTCACATAGTATTGGAACCTTGGCTGTAAATCACCCTCATACTACCACAGTCTCCCACCACTCACATAGTATTGGAACCTTGGCTGTAAATCACCCTCATACTACCACAGTCTCCCACCACTCACATAGTATTGGAACCTTGGCTGTATATCACCCTCATACTACCAGTCTCCCACCACTCACATTGTATTGGAACCTTGGCTGTAAATCACCCTCATACTACCACAGTCTCCCACCACTCACATAGTATTGGAACCTTGGCTGTAAATCACCCTCATACTACCACAGTCTCCCACCACTCACATAGTATGGGAACCTTGGCTGTAAATCACCCTCATACTACCACAGTCTCCCACCACTCACATAGTATTGGAACCTTGGCTGTAAATCACCCTCATACTACCACAGTCTCCCACCACTCACATAGTATTGGAACCTTGGCTGTAAATCACCCTCATACTACCAGTCTCCCACCACTCGCATAGTATTGGAACCTTGGCTGTAAATCACCCTCATACTACCACAGTCTCCCATCCACCCTTGTATTAAGGGGAGATTTCCACTGGAGGGATTTCTTTCTGGACTCGTTTCTCCCTCATATTTAGCCCCATTGCTTTTGAGATTTTAAGATGTTCGCCCTAGTAGTATTGACATTTTAGACATTTTGCCCCATTTCTGTGAATTTTAAGACCTTTCGTGCCATTAAGGTGTCGATTTTTTCCTGGCGAGCGATAGCGAGCCTGTAATTTAAGAGCAACCGGCCTCCGGCCGGGAATTTTTTCTACCGAAAAATGTACAAATTTATCTTGAAAGGGGGTCGAGGGGGTGTAATTTAAAGCTTGATGAAAACGTAGGGAACAAACTAAATACCTCCCCTTAACTGCTCCATTTTTCCTAGTGATGCGTGAGAGATGTTAATTAATGACACTATGTGAGGCCTATAATCTTCAGGTTAATAGATGATATTTCCTGTGTTGTATGAAAACACATTACGTTAATGGGAAGAGACGTCCGGCCATCCTGTAAGCGTTCGAAGCATCATGGTTCGAAACAATAATCTGACATGAAAGCGTTCGAAGCATGATGGTTCGAAGCAATACTCTGACATGAAAGCGTTCGAAACAATCTGTAAGCGTTCGAAGCATGATATGGTTCGAAACAATAATCTGACATGAAAGGGGAGATATCCACTTGAGGGATTTTTTTCTCGACCCCTTTCTCCCTCATGTTTAGCCCCATTGTTTTTGAGATTTTAACCACGTTCGCCCCATTATTTTGACGATTTTTAAGAACTTTCGACCCATTTCTGTCAATTTTAAGACCTTTCGTTCCATTTAGGTGTCGATTTTATCCTGGCGAGCGATAGCGAGCCTGTAATATAAGAGGAACCGGCTTTCAGCCGGGACATTTTTCTACCGAAAAATGTCCAAATTTATCTTGAAAGAGGGTCAAGGGGGTGACATTTTAAGATTGCTGGAAGAGTAGAAAACAAACTAAAACCTCCCCTTAAAGAGATTGAGCAAGATCAACAGATATACTTTAAATTTCGAAGTTTTTATGTGAGAGAATGGAAAACTTGCGAATGGGTACATTTAACAGTACAACCATAACTTATTGATAATAGTTTCTGAAATGTACAGTCAAAGACAAGTACGAGGCGAGACTACGCAATATAGCAATCTAATCTATTAATTTCACTCCCAACACCAAACACCTCCCAATGAAATTAATGAAAGCATGTGATCCTACCGGGATTCGAACTCGGGTTAGCCTACCAGAAATCTTAAAACTATCTCGATATTGGATTTTGCTTAGCTCAATAAAGCACTTTTTAAAAACTTCACGAACTAATGCATTGCTTCGGGTATATTATATTTCAGGGAAAATCGATTAACAGAGTATACTATGGTAGATTTACACATTAAATTATTAGCAGTTACATAATATTAAGTTTATTATTATGCTGTTGTGATGACCAAATAAATAAATTAATTAATAATTATCTGAAGTAGGCCTATAATCTTTGATCACAATACTAGTACTGCCTTTAGCTCCGATCATTTTATATTATAGTGTACAAAACGAATGAGAAATAGTTCTTACATATGTATTTGCATAGCCATTATATGAACCGAAGCTGCTGTACTGTATATTTGTCTATGGAATACCTTCTCTCCCTCCCATCTTTTCTATAATATATATATATATATATATATATATATATATATATATATATATATATATATATATATATATATTAGATAACAGCTGGATGTTCGGCAGCACCGGGAAATTAATGAACAAATGAGTGTCATTAATTGTTCAATGTAATGACTACCTTGAAATTGGTGCCGCGTGAGGCCCACCCCGGGGGTGCTGTACAGGAGGCCAGGCACAGGGATAGTTGGTACACTTCAGTAATGGTATACAAATTACCTTACCATCCTTGTATGTCAGAATCAGCCACTTGCATAGATTATTACATATATAACAGGGATTCAGAACAATAATGATGACGAATTATTGTAAATAAGATGGAATTTTAGAAAAGACAGAATCTACACAAATATTTAGAGGACTGATGAGATCCATGATGATGGTGCTTCTAAATATATCTAATGATTTAAGGGGAGATTTCCACTTGAGGGATTTTTTTCTGGACCCGTTTCTCCCTCATGTTTAGCCCATTGCTTTTGAGATTTTAAGACGTTTGCCCTAGTAGTTTTGACATTATAAGACATTTTGCCCCATTTCTGTCAATTTTAAGACCTTTCGTGCCATTAAGGTGTCGATTTTTTCCTGGCGAGCGATAGCGAGCCTGTAAATTTAAGAGCAACCGGCCTCAGGCCGGGACATTTTTCTACCGAAAAATTTACCAATTTATCTTGAAAGGGGGTCTAGGGGGTGTAATTTTAAGCTTGATGAAAACTTAGGGAACAAACTAAATACCTCCCCTTAATGTTTACACAAATTATTGAGGATTAGTGCATATATATATATATATATATATATATATATATATATATATATACAGTATATATATATATATATATATATATATATATATATATATATATATATATATATATATATATTACTGTAAATATATATGCAATGTATAGTATGTCCGTTTTGTACACACGGATACAATAATCTCTAGCCCAATAATCTCTAGCCCAATAATCTCTAGCCCAATAATCTCTAGCCCAATCCTAATAATTCATGGAACCCCAATGTGTATTATTATGCAATTATTACTATCTGGATTTACGCTTGGCTATAACTGGCTTATCATTAAGTAGTCTATAGAGTTTGGTAGTTGATGTATAGAACATTATATTTCTAAATGTGTTACCAGAGATATACCTTCATAATTGACCACTTGCGAGTTTCGTTCTATAAGGAAGTTGGAGCTGTACACATCGATATTTAGCAGAATTCAAAAATAAAATACGGTCGTAGTACATTTATAAATACATAACACCAAATTCAACAGACTTTTTATCCATCAGAAACGTACATTATTATTGCATTTCTGTCTAATATCGATGTTCACGGCTCCCACTTCCTTATAGAACGAAAATCGCAAGTGGTCAATTAGAAACAGGGGAAGTCCAGGAATATGTGTGTGCGCGCTACGGTATCCGAGTGTCGGCTACCATTGCCTATCCGTCCACAATTTCCAAGATACCGGTATATAAATTAATGTTGTCATTGACATGGGTATTCAATAATACCAATTTGACACGGTAACTTTGGGTGATACCGTAAGTCAGTTATAATTGGGCATAATATCAACTTCTTGGTCAAGTATAACATGGGCCTATTATACTCAGTCAAATTAATACAGATATTACATTTTCTTGATATATGATTACAAGAAGCAGAGAGAGAGAGAGAGAGAGAGAGAGAGAGAGAGAGAGAGAGAGAGAGAGAGAGAGAGAGAGAGAGAGAGGGGGGGGGGGGGGGGAGGAAGTATGTGTTAACTCTTTATTTTCTCACCCAACCACTCGTGAAAGACTTCCCTTCCGTTTCAATGTAACTTTTGTGTTTTGTCTATTTTCTTTTCTTCAGGGTATCTCTCTCACACACACACACTCTCTCTCTCTCCCTCTATCTTTATCTCTGTATATACAGGGTGACCCGAAATAGACGTGCCAAGCTCCATGCTTTAATCAACTCTACCATGGGAATGGTTAATTAAAGCCGCTGTCACACGAGCGCTTTTTCCGTCAATTTTCCATGAGCAAGTATTTTCTGGTGATATTTAGGGATATTTTTGCATTGGAATCGGAAACTAGATCGAAGGTAGATTATGTTAGCTAGTTTAATTCTTATGGAACTTGTGGTCCCGGACCCTGAGAATAAGAACTTTAAATGTTTCTTTTTCGGGCTCTGTCTCGTGTAAGCCACCCCCAGCAATAGGGTATATGCCTGAGTATATACTGTACATATACAGTATACATACATACATATATGAAAGTACAAATTAGTTTGTCTATCTATTGCCTGACCAAATGGGCCTGAACAACCTGGTAAAGTTTTGTGTGGGATAATGTCGTTTTATCTAATTTGTGTTCGATACATACTCTGCGTAATATTAAGAAAATACCAGATCGACTGACAGCCTAAGCAGAGCAGCTGGCAAAACTAGTAGGCTGAAAATGGCGCAAGTCCGGAAACAAGTGAGGGTCGAACCGCCGATAAATTACGCGGGAAAACGACACTCCATATAATACCCTGTTAAACCACGCGCGCGAAAATTAAGGTTTTTAGTTTCAGCTGTCAAATAAAAGGTCGGAGTCACCTCGAGCAGCGGTTATAAATGACTGGCGAGGGAGAGGGGGGGGGGGGGGCGGTGGGGCGCAGAAGGGTGGTATTGAAATTATTGCCATTATCGCCGACCTCTCCCGCCCACTTCATTAACCTTTCTCGCCGCCAGAGGGACAGGATTGAGGCCAGTTGTTTTAATCCATGCAGTACGATTATCTTCTGGCTAACACTAGGTACTTTAAGGGGGCGGGGCGGAGGGTATATATTGGCTCATTCATATCAATGTGTTTTTATTATTTTTATATTTTCCTCCCTAGACCTCCATCAAGCTTTTAAAAAAAAAAAAAAAAAAAAAAAAAAAAAAAAACTATTCTTAATGCTTAACCCTATCACTATATTCGCTCCATTTACAACCCTATCACTATATTCGCTCCATTTACCCCATCATTAGTAGACATCATTCAGTTTAGGAAGGACAGTTTTAAACATGAAAATTAAATGTATCAACCTTTCTATCCTAATCAACGAGACAGAGGAAGGGTCGAGAGGACGCGAAAGTGGTCCCGGACCCTGAAAATAGGAACTTTAAATATTGTTTCTGTTCGGGCTCTGTCTCGTGTCGGCCACCCCCAGCAATGGGGTATGTGCCTGAGTATATACATAAATACCTTTCTTATATCCTTCCTAATCTTAGTAAAAACTGCCTAAAATTAGTCGGATTAAAATATAAGTAATGGATTTAAGGGGAGATTTCCACTTGAGGGATTTTTTTCTTGACTCCTTTCTCCCTCATGTTTAGCCCCATTGTTTTCTAATTTTAAGACGTTCGCCCCATTATTTTGAGGATTTTAAGAACTTTCAACCCATTTCTATCAATTTTAAGACCTTTCGTGACATTTAGGTGTCGATTTTATCCTAGCGAGCGATAGCGAGCCTGTAATTTAAGAGGAACCGGCTTTCAGCCGGGATTTTTTTTTTTACCGAAAAATTTACAAATTTATCTTGAAAGGGGCTCAAGAGGGTGTAATCTTAAGCTTGAAGGATATCTAGGGACCAAACTAAAAAACCTCCCCTTAAAACATGGGAATACTGAACCTCTCCTCCCTCCCTATAAAACTATCACTGGGAAGGTACAAACAAAACCCTTCCCTGTGCATAAACCCGCTGTCACACGAGCGCTTTTTCCGTCAATTTTCCATGAGCAATTTTTTTCTCGTATAATTTTGCAACTAATTCGCACTGGTATCGGTAACTAGACTGAAGGAAGGACTGAAGGAAGCTTAGGAAGGATATGTGGTAGCTAAACTGATTGATTGAGCCTTTTAATGGATAGACGTAGAGAGAGAGAGAGAGAGAGAGAGAGAGAGAGAGAGAGAGAGAGAGAGAGAGAGAGAGAGAGAGAGAGCGAACGGGAGAGAGAGAGGAAATATCGCGTTCCCCCGGCTGAGTTACGAGTCCCGGATTGCGGTATAATTAGCGTAATAGCCCTGGTGAGAGGCTACACCACATTTAATTTGGAATCTAATCAACATGCAAGAGATTAAGGGGACATCGGCCGGTTTTTCTGGTCACCCTTCTTCCTCATGCTTAGCCCCACTAGTTTTGAGATTATAAGACGTTCGGCCCATTAGTTTGGCGATTTTAACACCTTTCGCCCCATTTCGTTGTCAATTTGAACACCTTTCGCCCCATTTCGTTGTCAATTTGAACACCTTTCGCCCCATTTCGTTGTCAATTTTAAGATCTTTTGTGTCATTTAGGTGTCGATTATTTCCTGGCGAGCGATAGCGAGCCTGCAATTTTAAGAAGAATCGGCCTTCGGCCGAGACATTTTTCTACCGAAAAATTTACAATTTGATCTTGAAGGGGGATCTAAGGGGTGTTTTTCTTAGCTTGATGGAGGTCTAGGGAGGAAACTAAAGAAAATATATGAATAAATGAATTAATAGACCAAACAAACGGCCAGCCTCCCCTTAACTTGGAATCTAATCAACATACGCCGGCGACATCTGGCAAATATGTCCCCCCTCCCTCCCTCCCTCCCTCAAGTCTTCCCAAGTTGCTCTTTTCAATCTCTATAATCTCTCTCGTTTGGCATATTAAAGGGGAGATTTCCACTTGAGGGATTATTTTCTGGACCCCTTTCTCCCTTATGTTTAACTCCACTGCTATTAAGATTTTAAGACGTTCGCCCTATTAATTTGGCGATTTTAAGAACTTTCGCCCCATTTCTGTCAATTTTTAGACATTTTGTGCCATTTAGGTGTCGATTTTTTCCTGGCGAGCGATAGCGAGCCTGTAATGTAAGAGGAAACGGCCTTCGGCCGGGACATTTTTCTACCGAAAAATGTATAAATTTATCTTGAAAGGGATTCAAGGGGATGTAATTTTAAGCTTGATGGAGGTCTAGGGTACAAACTAAATACCTCCCCTTAACCCTTTCAAGCTCCAATACG
>JBAKBP010013815.1:0-61431 GCA_037953745.1 Lithodes maja
GAGAGGCCTCTGACACGGTGTCCAAAGACGAGCTCATCAGGGCCGAATCCCAAACTCTCCCCAGGTACCTCCCACACAGCAAACAAAACCTGCGGGTAACCATACCGGAAAAATACACTAGCAAGCTTCGGACCACCGTCTTCGCCGACCCATTTCTCATAGGGTACGCGTCAGGGTACCTTGTTGCCACACCTCCCGACTGTGCAACACTGTCCTCCTTCAACTCGACAGCACCGGTACCACATTCAAGAACCTCCGGGTCTTCCAATTTCAACTTACGAATGTCCGAAGGAGCAAGCCTATCCAAGTGTTTGCGAAACAACTCATGCCCCCCTCCTACATTAAATTTGGCCTCCCGTTGCTCTCTCTCTGCGTACCGTTGCTGTCTCATCGTCTTTTTAAGCCCATCCACTGCCTCTTCAGGAACAGTTACTGGGTCTTCTTCAGACTCGATATTTGGTCCTAATACTGAGTCCCCGAGAATGTCCGCTGATACTAAGCTCTCAACCGCATCAACTTTCAACCCCTTTTCGGTACCCTTCCTCCGCTGATCTAAAGATTGTTGATCAGAATGTGACTCCCATGATGCAGGATCTCCGGTGACAACACACGCCATAGGCTGCACCGGACACTTCTCAACCCACTCCTGCTCCTCCCTACTCACGTCGGCCGGCTTCTCGGCAACGACCAAGGGTGGAGCCTCAGAAGTAGGTCCCGCAAAGTCGTTGCCGAGAAGGAGGTCGACGCCCCCAACAGGTAACTTCTCCACAATCCCTACATCCAGGTCACGAGTCACACCATCAACTTCCACCTTCATTCTCACAAGCAGGTATGACCTTGTCGCATTAACTCCCTGAACCACAATCACCCGCGCCGTATTGACAGGTTTACCAGTGAAATTTCTCAACAGTGTTTGCGATGCCCCAGTGTCACGCAAAATTCTCACCTCATGTCTTCTACCCACCCACTCCACACAACCGAGTCCCCTGTGGTCACTAAAGGCATCACGGACAGGGAATAAGCCTTCCGGATCCTTCTGCACTGGCAGTGTATTTACCTCAGAAAAAATGCCTCTAACAAACTCCGATGTCCTCTTCAACACTCCAATGCCGTGAGCAAAAGACACGGCTGCCGGAGGAGGTCGACTAGGGCACTCATTTGCCTTATGACCCTCCTGGTGGCAACTAAAACACATAAATTTCGGTTTCGGCTTATACTGTGATTTAAAAGGCCCTGACTTTTCACATATGGTGTGGTGTAAGGTTTGGAATCAGTTTTAGTTTCATGGCTCTTCTGTTTAAATGTGTCATTGTTCCGGGGAGGGGGAGGATAACGGTCCTTAGCACTTACATCGTACTTCTGTGAGGACCCGCAACCCCGAATCAACGACAGCCGTCGATCAGCCATTTCTGCTGCTTCGACTAGAGTTCTTGGGTTTTTCTCCTTCAAGTTCAAAGTTAGATCACCGCCCGTGCTATTAAAGAACTGCTCCAACATCATTAACTGCTTAATTTCATCAAATGTTGTGACCTTCTCAGATCGGAGCCAGTTTCCCATAGCATCGGACAAGTCCCGGGCGTGTTCCAAAAAGGTGCTATCTCTTCCCTTAGTTACACCCCGGAACTTCAAACGGTACGTTTCTGGTTGCAATTCGTAAGCCCTCAGGACAGCCTCCTTGAGATCCTCGTACACAATACATAACTCCAGAGGTAACGCATCGTAGGCTTTAAGACCCTTGCCTATTAATCTAGAGGATACAAGTGCTGCCCATTTATTCTCTGGCCACTGGTGTTCCTGGCACTTCTTCTCAAAGCGTGTGAACAATTCTGTTACACCACTCTCATCAAACACCGGAACCAGTTTCAATAAGTGCGAGAGAGATTGATCATGAACACGGTTACCAGCCCCAAGTCGCTGTCCCGTTGCCTCTACTCTCGACTTCTCTACATCCATGTCGGCACAGTACCTAGTCGACTCTAAATCCGCTTGGATTTTTGCTAGCTCTATGTGCTGCTGACTGATAGTTTTTCTCTTATCTACCTTGGCTAATTCTAATTGCTGCTGAAGCTGAAGCTGAAGCTCAGATACCCTGATAGCCTTTCTCTCTTCGATCTTAGCTAATTCGAGCTGAAGCAATAATTCTGGAGATAACCCTTGAGGAGGTGAAGGTGCTACAATGTTTGAAATTAACGGTGGTCCCCCCAGGGGCAACCCACCCTGCCAGTCACCACCCAACTGCGGAAGCGTACCCGGGGTCGGCAAACTACTGGGATGGCTGGGAGTCGAGTGTAGGGGAAGCATGGCCGAAGGGCTCTGAGCACTCAACCCATCTCGCTCACCAGTCACCCTGCCCAGTACACACGTTATCAAGTTATCCTTGGTCATGCTGCTAGTAACCGTATGACCGATAGCTGTGGCCAGGCATTGAAGACCGTACCGATCCATACCCTCCAACCGCTCGGCAGTAACAGGCCATTGCAAAAATAACCTAGCATCCTCCTCACAGTTCACCCGATTAACCCTTTCATCATGCTGCTGTTCCTCAGTTTCGACATTACGTACTGTGTCTCCATTCTCCTCTGAACCGGTATAAGACATGATGCTCGCAAAAACTTCCCACCTCAATATTCAGAAAAGAAGTACCCCAAACTCTTATACCTCAATATACACACAAAAATTCTCGGAAATACTCAAGGGCTATACTATGTTGCAAAAAAAAAATTATTCTTGCTGATCCCCGCAAAATATTCTCCAAAACAACAAATGTTCCCTGCTAATAAATGTAGGTTCACCAAATCCTGGCAAGGTCGCCATTTGTTACGACTGGGGTTCAAATATATCAGGGCTCTTATTCATTGGACTAGTAATGGCATAAATGTTACAACGGAAAGCGCTAGCTCCAACCTCTGAAGTATATTCCCAGTGAACAAAGAACACAAATACTCTACAGAGTTCTATATGCAATAATAGGCTATCAAACTCTCAATAAATGTGCGTCTACTCTAGGCTTAATGTTATGTGAAAACAGCCTATTACTACCTATAACCGAAGGTGCTTGGTTACGGTATGCAAAGTAAGGTGGTAAGAGAAGTTACAGCTTACGTTACTTTAATCAATAATTGTCAGGCACTCCTGCATGAAAGAAAGTGCACTAAAGTCCTTCAACACTAACAAGGAATCTTCTTTAAATGTTAGATGCTATAAAGATGCTCGTATCGGAAATGGAACCCAAAAGTCAGGCAGTGGAACAATGCTCGTGCAGGCTATGCACACAAAAAGGCAGAATATATAATGCCGTCGGAGCCAAGAATATCCTAAACACTACAACACTAATAATAATCGCCACGACAATGCAGTATTCCTATCAACAAAAAGAGCCTAAGTCGTTTGTGTCTCAATACATCAAACTAGGCTGCGAAATGCTTGTGTAATCATAAATGGGTATGCATAAAAAGAGTAATTAGGTTAATATACTTAATGTCTACTGTGACTGATAAAGTCTAGCTAGAGTCAATGATACGAGATACTGGTGCGCATGGCATGCTGCATAGCCTAGTGCAAATCTCAAGTCTGTGCGTCAAATATTACGTCATAATGAAGGGTAGCTCTCTTGAGAAACCATAATACCGAAGTATTAAGCGTTCTCCTGGCGTACCTCAAAGACAAACAATCGAGACTAGAACAGTGCAGAATGGTATAGGCAAAAAACCCTCATTCGTGCATGCTCCACTCTCAATGGCACACAGACTAGAATTTACTCAATCAACTCCAGTTCTCAGGTATGTCGTGCCGCTTTTAACTGAAGCCAGCACTCATAGGAAACAATACCTATAATATCAGACTCCTAGTCTAGCATTATCTAATCCAGCAGAACACTAATAATTATAGGAAGCGGCAATATGAAAGCCAACCAATGCTTCGTGATCCACTTATCTTAACAACTAACATACATAGGCTATATCAGACCTTAACACACAATACAACTGGCCAGCATGAAGCTGATTTTGCAGAGTTAAACAGAGGGGGTATAATATTAATAAAAGGTGGTGAAAGATATGGAAAATGAGAGAGATAGGCAGAGGAAAAGATTCTCAGGTACGGAGCGGGGACAGATAGCAAGGGAAAAAAGATGGGTGTGTTCTAGAAACCAGATCTGAGGGAGAGAGTGCCGAGGAACTGTATATATACTCGCACTAGCTCGAGCCGCGTGGGAAAAAAGCGGTTACAAGTAAATCTAGCCACTAGCAAGAGCTTGCAGCATGGTAAGGGCCTCTCTCCACCAACCCCCGCGAGGCAGCCAGCCGTGACGTCATCGAGCGGGACAAAAACACTGCGCGCCCCCTCTCACTCTGTTCTACTCTCTCTCTCTCTCTCCCAGATTCCATCATTACTAGTTAATGATAAAACATATACTTTACAATTAAATATATAAAGCCTTGACATGGGCGAAAACAAAGAGCCTGTCTGGACTGCCCATGACACGAGCTTTCACATGAAATAAAGCACACTCTAATACATAAACTGTAGCCCCATCCACTGCCCTGGCGATCCTAGCGAGTCACTGTAGGACAAGCCATGCGGTTCTAACGGAGTGGTTAACGTCACAATAGTATTCTCGTGTCAGTTAACATCATATGTCCAATCTTTTTGTGTATTCGATTTACACGTGTGGTGTCCTGCCTCCTGCCTTTATATAGTTGAAGATCAGTACGAGCATCTTATGAGCATCAGACTTTCTTCAGAAGTTTCCAGGCCTATGCAGTAGGACTATACTTCACTTTCTTTCAGATAGGAGTGAAGAGTTTATTGTTGTTTAGAGTAACTGTATTAAAGCATCTTTTTTATTGTATTAAATCTTGCAGTGATTTAATTGATCTTTCCATAGATTCCTTTTTATGCATTTTAATGTAACTTGCATATTGTTTGTTATCAGGCTATACCAGTGTCGGTTAGCCTGAAGTAGAGTACATTTATGCCCAGTTAAGGATACCCCGCTATCGCAGATTAACCCTGGAGGGTATAGGTGTTTTGTTCGCCGGCATATAAGTTCGAGGGTTTGGATCTAGCGTACCGTTGTTGCATAGTGCCCTATTACTAGTCCAATCATTGAGTGCCCTTGTTTTATTCGTAGTCCCGGTCGTAACAAATGGCGACCTTGCCTAGTATCTTATCTTAGTCGTCATAACAAATGGCGACCTAATAAAATAATAAGCCCAAATGGTGGAATAAAGATATTTCAAACTGCCTGCTTGCTAAAAAATTTGCTAATGATAGATTAAAATCCTCACAAAAGACGAAGAACGGATGAAATTTGTAGAGCTACGACGCAAAGCCAAAAAGTTAATTAAGCAAAGTAAAAAGACCTTAGAGTTACATATTGCGAATCAAAGTAAAACAAACCCGAAAGAATTCTATAGTTATATCAGAAAGAAAAAAGTAGTTACTTCAACTGTTGGACCGTTAGTCGATGAAAATGGAGAATACACCAAAGACGAAGTACAAATGAGTAATGCCCTCAATACCTTCTTTGCATCAGTTTTTACAACAGAAGACCTCAGTGATATCCCTACACCATCGCCGATTCAGATTGATAATTCAGATGTTCTAAGCAATATCACCGTTACAGAGAGAGAAGTATTGAATTGTTTAGATAAACTCAAGGTAAATAAAACGCCTGGACCTGATACAATCTCGCCCAGAGTTCTAAAGGAAGCTAAGGATGAGCTCTCCAAACCACTGACATTACTATTCAATAAATCCTTGCAGTCTGGAACTATGCCTGATCAGTGGAAGATAGCCAACGTAACACCGATATTCAAAAAAGGCAGCAAATCCCTACCCAGTAACTATCGTCCAATTAGCTTAACCTCAGTTGTATGTAAAATGCTAGAAACGGTCATAAGAGACAGACTCGTAAATCACTTAGAGGAAAATAACATACTTAAAGATACTCAACACGGCTTTCGTAAAAAACGTTCCTGTTTAACAAACCTCTTAGACTTCTTCCACGATATCCTCAACCTCTACGATGAGAGTAAAGCTGTAGATATTATATACCTTGATTTTCAAAAGGCCTTTGACAAAGTTCCCCACAAACGTTTACTGCTAAAACTAAAAGCGCATGGAATACAAGACGGTGTGTTGAAATGGATAGAAAATTGGCTCAGCGACAGAAAGCAAAGAGTAGTCATAAACGGTAAGGCATCTAAATGGACCAATGTAAGTAGCGGGGTACCCCAGGGATCAGTACTAGGACCAATTCTCTTTCTAATTTACATCAACGACATAGATGAGGGTCTCACCTGTACAATCTCAAAATTTGCTGACGATACAAAAATTGCAAATAGCGTACTCTCAAAAGATCAAGTTGACGATATGCAACACAATCTAGATAAATTGTCACATTGGGCCCAAATTTGGCAAATGAGTTTCAATGCGGATAAATATAAAGTACTACATATCGGATACCTAAATGAGAAAGCAAACTATTCGATGAATGGCACTCAGCTTAAGAATGTAAATAGAGAAACCGATCTGGGAGTAACAATATCGAGTAACCTAAAACCGAGTCAACAATGTTCAGAAGTTGTTAAGAAGGCAAACAAAATAATTGGCTTTATAGGCAGATAATTTGAGCATAAATCCAAAGACGTAATCCTAACCCTTTACAATTCCTTAGTCCGCCCTCTTCTGGAATACTGCGTTCAATCCTGGTGCCCTTATTACCAAAAAGACATAAACAAGCTAGAACGAGTTCAACGTAGAGTTACCAAAATGATACCTAGCCTAAAGAACAAACCATACGAAGAGCGTCTTAGAGAATTAAATCTATTTCCTTTAACCCAGCGCAGATTAAGAGGTGACTTAATTCAAGTGTTCAAAATCATCAAAGGCATCGACAATATAAACTGTAGTAAGTACTTCACTATCGACCAATCTAATTACACGCGGGGAAACGGTTGCAAAATTATTGGTAAATCTTTTAACTCCCACGAATCTAAGAATTTCTTCTTCAATCGAGTTGTCAACTTGTGGAATGGGCTTCCCCGAGACGTTATAGACTGCAGCACCGTTGATTAATTTAAATTCCGCCTAGACAAATATCTCGCATCAAACCCGCGACTGACCGCGTTTGTAAATGAATAACTTTATTTTATCCTCCCCTCAGTTACTAACCCATATGTCCCCTACTAACTTCCTAGTCCTGCCACGTTAGTGGCAGGGCAGTAGTTCCCTTTCCAATGTTCCCTTACCCCCTCTAAACCACTGTTTGGACACTTGATCCTCAGTGTTTTGGAGGACAAGCAGCCTAGAAGGGTCACTAGATCTGTTGTTGCTTTGATTTCCTTTGTACTCCTTTGTACTCCTTTGACCTTGCCTAGTATCTTATCTTAGTCGTCATAACAAATGGCAACCATAGTCTAGGATTTAGTGAACTAAGAAATAATTGCACGATTTTTGGACATTTGTTTTTTGAGGAATATTTTGGACACGTTGGAATTTTTTTTGTCAACGGAGTATAGCACTTGAGTTGTCTTCAAGCATTTTTTGTGTGAATAGTGCTACATGAGAGTTTCGGTACTTTTTTTTTTTTTATAAACGTTGAGAATTTCCGGTGGACACTATGTCGAACGACGGATCAGTGCACAGTAAGGACACAGTACGGGAAGCAGGCGAGGAGGTGGAGAAGGTGGAGTTGTTAAGCGGCGTTCGGGTGGTGAACAATGAGGAGGATGCTCGGATATTTTTGGAGCAGCCTGTGTCAGAGGATCGTGTATAGACCACGAAGATAGAAGATAGACCACCAGACCACCAGACCACAGACCACCAGAACATCAAATCTCTCCACCACCACCACTCCTGCAGGCCCTCACCAAGATCGAGGGTCTCATCTACAGGAGCATGGAGAGGCTGAGGCCGGAGGAGGAGCTCTGAAGATGGCTGGGCGATGCTGTAACTAGGGACCTCGGTATTACTACTGGGGGTCCCACACTGAATACCGAATACCGTGGGCCCTCCAAGCCTGGGTCCTCAGAACAACTTCAGTGGATCTAACCTTCAAAGGAGAACCTCTTCCTTCAACTCAGTGGCAGGCCATCGCTAGTTAAACAAGAACACCAGAACATCCAACAATAACACCGCAGACATCCACCACCCCCCACAACCTGGACAATGGCAGAACACCAGTGGATCCCTACAAATATCAAGGACCCTCCTGAAGAAAGCCAGAGACCCTGAATACATGAATGCCACGAGCGAAACAACACATCAGAAGAATTCGACTCAACATCACTGAGAAAGAGACCATCATCATTAACTATCATCTAAACATCCAAAATATGTTTTCTTTTTTTTAATAAAAATAAAGTTGCCCTATCCTAAATAAAGCAAGGTGGTTGGCCCACCTACTTTTAATCTACTACTTTCCTTCGTAGTTTCCTACTTTACCTTCCTGACCAAACCTCTACTCTCATCCCCCTTCCCCCACTAGGGAATAAAAACAAGAAAAAAAAAAAAAAAAACGGATCGTGTGTCGGGGCTAGACTGGTACGGACTGCAGTGTGTAGCCACGGTCTTAGGGTTTCCCGGTACTAGCGGTTTGTCGAGAAGTGAGCTGGTTACCTGTGTGCTTGGTGGGGTGCGTGGGGCTTCGGGTGGAGCGGGAGCTGGGGCACCTTCTGCCCAGCCCCCATTCCACTCGACTCCTATCATGGCGCCCCCTCGGGCTCCGGAGCCGGGTACGTTCCCGCAGGCCGATGACCGCTGGCGGTTGGGTATGCCTCTAGGTGGCTCACGGGGTGGGTCCCTGATAGTAGCATCCCCTCCTCAAGGTTTGTCTGCCGAGATGTTGTTTCAGCTCGAACTCGCCAAACTCGAGCAGCGAAAGCATGAGGCTGAGCTCGAGCAACGAAAGTATGAAGCTGAGCTCGAGCAGAAGCAGCGGCAGCGAGAGGCTGAGCTCAGGCAGCAGCAGCAGCGGGAAGCTGAGCTTCAGGTTGAGGCTACGAAGTACTGTGCAGATATAGAGCTTGAGAAGTCTCGGGTGGAGTCGACAGGGCAGCGTCTCGGTTCTGGGAATCGAGGTCTTGATCAGTCTTTATCGCACCTTCTTAAGTTAGTCCCTGCATTTGACGAGTCGGGTGTCACCGAGTTTTTCCTGCGTTTTGAAAAGAAGTGCCGGGAGCACCAATGGCCCGAGGTTAAGTGGGCAGCCCTTGTTTCCTCTAGGTTGGTTGGCAAAGGACTCAAGGCATATGATGCGTTGCCCTTGGAGTCTTGCATCGATTATGAGGTATTGAAGGAAGCTGTTCTGCGGGCGTTCGAGTTACAACCAGAGACATATAGGTTGAAGTTTCGGGGTGTTACAAAGGGTCGTGAGTGCACTTTTCTAGAACATGCCCGGGAAGTGTCTGATGCTTTGAGAAATTGGCTGAGGTCAGAGAAGGTGACGACGTTCGAAGAGCTTGAGCAGTTATTCCTTCTAGAGCAATTTTTTAAATGCACAGGCGGTGACCTGACTTTGAACCTCAAAGAGAAACATCCTAAAACTCTACAAGAGGCAGCTGAGTTGGCTGACCTGAGATTATCGCTGATTCGTGGGTGCGGGTCTGCACAACGGACCGATGCAGTTAACAAGGGGCGCAACACTCCCCCCCCCCCCCCCCGAGTCAGTGATGCAACATTTAATAACGAAAGTAAGAGCAATGATACTAATTTTTATCACAATCCAAAAACCGCCCCATTTAAGAAAGGTCAGGGCCCTTCCCCACCTCAGGGGAAGTCCAAGGTTGAAGTAGAGTGTTTTAAGTGTCATAAAAAGGGGCATTTTGCACGTTCCTGCCCTAGTAACCAACCTGCAGCAGTCGTGTCTTTGGCTAGCAACATTGGGGTGTCTCTGAGGTCTTCTGCATTTACCCGGGGTGATATGTCAGATGCGGGGGCACAGCCAGTGAAGGAGTGTCCGGAAGGCTCAAAACCGGTCCGCGATGCTTTTTGCGACCATAGAGGGCGAGGCTGCGTGAGTTGGGCTGGTTGCAAGCATGGGTTGGAGTTGTTGCGTGATACAGGTGCATCCCAGACTCTGATGAAAAACTTTACAGGCCAACCTATAAACACGGCACGGGTAGTTGTGGTACAGGGTAATAATGCTACACGGTCATACCCGTTGGTTCGAGTGGAGCTGAAGGTTGATAGTGTGACACGAGAGATAGATGTTGGAATCGTAGCGAAACTGCCAGTAGAGGGCGTCGACCTTCTTCTCGGCAACGACTTTGCGGTGCCTACTTCTGAGGTTTCACCCTTAGTCATTGCCGAGAGGGCGGCCGACGTGAGTAGGAAGGGGCAGGAGTTGGTCGAGAGGTGTCAATTACAGCAGATTTTTTTTTTTTTTGTTTTCTATATTCCATCTACTCCCTCTCGGGCATAGGCTGAGAGCCTGTACATTCCACCGCTCAACACGGTGAAGCCCGTGAGGTCTTGTTCCAGTCTGGAGAGTGAGACATGTGAAGCATCCATCATGGCTCGAAGCAGCTCCATCTCTGAAGCGGCTGGTTGCTTCGCTCAAGTGCTTCACCGTCTCACCCTCCAGACTCAGACCCTCACTCTCAGAACGCCACCTATTGAGCAGTGAACTCACTAGGCATTGTCCCCCTGTAACATATTTTGAATATGGGAATATTCATACAGTGTTATTTAATCAGGGAACAATGAGGGTATTTTTTTGGCATTTCGGTGGGCTTTGTGGTAATGCACTGATACTAGGTACAGCACAAATTCAATCCCAATAATATCTTCCCATTGACATATCGGGATTTGAACCCGGGTCCATTGGATTACCAATCCAGTGGCATGACCACTCCACCACCACATCGTGTGTTGTCACCCGATCTCGTGCATCTAAGGTGTCACAGCCTATTCCTCAGTCTCTAGACCAGCGGAGGAATGGTCGGAAGGTGAAAGCTAAAGTTGGGAGAAGTTTTGTGAGTTTTGATCCAGCGGCTCTTCTTGGCGACTCAGTATTAGCACCAATGTTTAGGTCCGCAGTGGCCCCAGAACCTGTCACTCTTGGTGAGGAGGTAGGGCGTGAGAAAACTCCGAGACAGCAACGTTATACACTTAAGCAAGATAGGATCGAACAGTCCAGTATCGGGGTAGACCATAAGTTGCTCCGGGAGCACTTAGATAGATTGGCTCCTTCGGATATCTGTCGGCTGCAGATAGATGAACCTGAGCTTCAGAAGTGTAGTAACGGTGCGATTGAACTTGAGGACGGGGAAGCATGTCATGTGAACCTGTTAAAGGAGTTTGTGAGGCAACCACCTGAGCAGCCTACTGTCCCAGTGTTGGTCTGCAGCGGCCAAGGTGGAGAAGGAGAGGGGGTCAGTGGGGCACAGGTGGAGGAGAGTTGGGATTGTCATGTCTCGGTGGAGCAGTGGGCGGGGGACACGAGCCAGGTGGCTGTGGAAGCGCTAGAGCACCTGCCTGAGCAGCAGTGTGCAGCGCTCCAGGAACCGCTCGGTTCATACCCCCGTGTTTGTGCCGAGCACCCAGGCCTCACAACTCATGCGGTGCACGAGGTTCCGCTGACAGGTCACTTGAGTGTGAGTAGACCGTTGGCCTCATTGTTTTAATGGTTCAAGGTGGGCGAATGGTTGTCAGGCCAGGGTCGACCCATGGCTGCTAAGGGTAGTGGTCAGAATCAGGACATTGCGCAGATTGGTGAGGTTGGCTGTAGAGTGGATGAGCCCGGTCGTCGCATAGCCTCCCAATGCTGCTCTAGTCGTATGCAACAGCCCTACCATAGACCGACTGTATCTGGCCATGTCGCTGAAGGCGGTGATGCTGCGCAGGCAGATGTAGTCGCAAGGAATGCGGGGGTGCGCATGTACGGTATCGGCGGGAGAGCATTAGCAATTATGAACTATGGGAGTGACTGCACAGGTGGTACAGATTGTCTCTCTCATGACCTGGTTGTTCTAGGGACAAGGGTGGAGAAGGAGGTGAACTATAGTGTAGAAACTGTGGTCTCGGCTGGGTTGTGGGAGGGCAATGAGCATGTTGTTTTTCGAGATAAGTTGCAACTTCTTGTTCCTAAGCGTCAAGAGAAGTTGTTTACTAGGCTGTGGCAGTACATCCGCATGTTTGTTCATTCTCCAGGCCTGATGAACGGGGTAGAATCCGACATGGAGGCTGGAGACAGTGCAAGGCTCAAAGTGGCTCCCTACCGTATAAATCCTGCTCGACAGCCTGTGGTGAAAGCAGAGCTGGACTACATGTGGACGAAGGGTCTGAGGGATAAGGGATATCGTGAGTGGTCGTTGCCTGTAACTTTGCAACCTGTGTTAAGTGGCAAGATCAGTGTGTGTGTGTTGATTGCAATAGTATGTGTGCATTATCCCTGACAGACGCCTATACCTTATCCAGAGTTGACAATCCCATAGACTGCATCGGGGCTGCATCGCTTATCACGAAGGTAGAACTAGTGAAAGGTTATTGGCAGGTCCCGTTGCCGGAGAGAGCGAAGAGAAGTGCCCGTTTTGTGATGAACTGGGCAGTTTATCAGTGCCAGCTATTGTTTTGCTGCCGGAACACAAGTTGGATGTGTGGCATGTTAAGGGCGCTGATAATGTTGTGGCTGATTGTTTGTCACGGGAGGGTACGCTTCAAGCAGCACCCTCGCCGTTCAGTCAGTGTGTGTTTGAGAGTGGAGAAAAACCAGGCTTGCCCCTGTAGAGCAGCCGTCAAAAGAAACAACAACATTAAAATTAAATCAAAACTCACATAAAAACTCTTTCTTTTTGATAGTTAATTGTAAGTTGCCAATGTTAGAGCTAAAGTCCTAAGTTGAACCTGTCTTTCACTTAGTAGGCTGGGCTCTGTGAAGCTCGCTCAGGGAGCATAGCAGGCTAAATTTTACTATTGTGTTTCGGAGGGGTTGTAAGATTTTCTTTATGCTAATACGTTGTTTTATTTAAGATTGAGCTTTGCATTTCATTTCTGGTGGAGTGGCTAGGTGTGGCGGGTCTTGTCGGCATTCTGCCTTGTCAGATATGGTGCTCGCCTAATGTTGAGCGTCCCATATCTTGGGCGGGGTGTGACGTCTACCAGTGTTGGCAGAATCGCCTCTCGTTAGCCACTAGCGCTCGCCAGGGACATCGAAATGGGCTACAGTTATCAGAGAATGTTGTTCTTTCTTTCCTTCTAATCGCATTGTCACAGACAGTCCAGTGGTGATCTTTGTTTTCGTCTGTGACACCGGGTTATATTTTATATCAACAGTAGTGATAATAGTACCAGCGTGTGAATGAGAAAGACTTTCAGAGCGAGGAGGTAGTAAGTGTCTTTGTACGGGTGCATTCCTGCCTCTCGCTCGCCATTGGACGGCGTGTCTTGCTGTGTCACGTAACACCTGCTGTCTTGTGACGTCTCGGCCCGTGATTGGCCGATCATTGCGCCTTTGCGGGCTCCTGTGTAACTTACCTCCTCCATAAGGGTCTCCAGGAGCTGTCCTCGTCAGGACAGGCTTGGCGTGCGTGCTTCTAACATCCCTTTGCATACTCTCTCCCGATCACCACCTTTATCACTGTTTCTCTCACTCGATTCTCTCTTTTCACACTCTAACCTTTATTAACTGCACAACACTCCCCTTGGGTTCTGCATACGGTTTTCATAGCCTGCCCATTGTATTGCATGCGCCGTCCTCAGAGATATTTACATGTACTTAGAATAGGTTTGAGGGTTCTTAGTTAGTATAGGTTAAGAACTTTGGGTGTCTCCATTATTGCTTTAGTGTTTCTGCTCTTTTATTTAATGCTAGACTGGGATAAGGGAACTGTAATCGTTGTCTCCGATGTGTGTACGGTTTGCTTATACCTACACGACTTCGACCGGTCCTGTGGTAGCCTGGGTTGTCTTTTCCGTTGCGTCCTTTGCGAGTGCAGCATTGTGTTGACTGAGGGTTTTGGCCTGTACCAGTTCCACACTTTGCTGCCTCTTTGCTGGTCTTTAGAGGGTCGCCAGGATAGAACCAGATACTTGTGATCTGGATCTATCAAGAGAGCCCCCTTGTCAATTAACGTAACTTAAAGGATGCAGTCTTAAGGACATCGCTAGGCTACGAGCCTGTCTTGCTCAACCCCAGTTCCTTACCTAGAGTATCCCAGCTAGCAATTATTAATCGAGTAGACACTTGTTAGTATTTAATATAAGCTCTTTGATATGTACGCATTATTATTCACAGCATTTATTAGTCTAGGTTGTTGTTGAGCCGCACAACCATAGCAGACTGTTTCGTTGATGAGGAAGTACTTCTTTTTGTGTCGAGCATTGCTACCGTTGCGCATTTATAGTATTCTCGTGTCAGTTAACATTATATGTCCTATCTTTTTGTGTATTCGATTTACACGTGTGGTGTCCTGCCTCCTGCCTTTATTATAGTTCAAGATCAGTACGAGCATCTTATGAGCATCAGACTTTCTTCAGAAGTTTCCAGGTCTGTGCTGTAGGACTATACTTCACTTTCTTTCAGATAGGAGTGAAGAGTTTATTGTTGTTTAGAGTAACTGTATTGAAGCATCTTTTTTATTGTATTAAATCTTGCAGTGATTTAATTGATCTTTCCATAGATTCCTGTTTATGCATTTTAACGTAACTTGCATCTTGTTTGTTATCAGGCTATACCAGTGTCGGTTAGCCTGAAGTAGAGTACATTTATGCCCAGTTAAGGATACCCTGCTATCGCAGATTAACCCTGGAGGGTATAGGTGTTTTGTTCGCCGGCATATAAGTTCGAGGGTTTGGATCTAGCGTACCGTTGTTGCATAGTGCCCTATTACTAGTCCAATTATTGAGTGCCCTTGTTTTATTCGTAGTACCGGTCGTAACAATATATATATATATATATATATATATATATATATATATATATATATATATATATAGAGATATACTGTATATATATATATATATATATTTATAATAACAAATGTTTCCTCTGCATTGCAGACTTGCTATCGCTCGCTTAACCCCCTCCGACTCATATGTTACTAGTGCGTCATATGGAGGTTTGGCCAAAATACTCATATGACGCTAGTGTGTCATATGAACTTATCTATCTCTCTAATAAGTTATATGATGCTCTAGGGTCATTTAGGCCTCAGTAAGTTAGGTAAGTTTGATCAGAATCTGTCGAATGATGGCAACCCCAAGTTCCTCCGACTTCTAACGGTCCCTCAGGGAGATTTTGACAGTTATGGGGATAATACCGTGCGGTCCGCCTCCTCGTCAGTAAGTTAACTATTTAAATCTGAGGGGGTTAAATAGCGCAAAAGGTTTTAAAATCGCCCAGCTAATGGGGCGGAGGCCCCTTATAATCTTAGAACTAATGGGGTTAAACATAAGGGAGAAGAAATTAACGCTGGTGCTAATTTAACTTTCATACATAAGATCACAACGAGGAACAGACCTTATGTGGGCAACTATACATGTTACTTTCCTCATGACTTCTGTTTGTTACCCATCAGTAAGTCCATAGGACCCCTTCCTCACTTCCTTCCAATAACTGCCCCCCCCCTCCCACACACACACACACACATACACTTCAATTGCATGTAATTCGTATCTACATGCGTCTCTAAAGGTATTGTGTATGTTCTTTCGGGCTGATAAACTTATTGAATTTGAAAATAAAAGTATGAATTTGATGTGTTACAATCACATCACATTATCACACCCTACCATTTATGACCCCTACCATTTATCACTCCCTACCATATATCACTCCCAAGTCCCTGCCATTTATCACTCCCTACTAATTATCACTTATTTATTACACCCTACCATTTATAACTTCCTACCACTATTCTTTCCACCCACTATTCTCTCTCTACACACCAGTTCTTATATAATGCCGTACTCCCTCCTCCTGCCACTCCCTCCTCTCCATCCACTACTCACTCCACCCACCACTCCCTCCTCTCACTACTCTTCCAACCACCAATCCCTCCGACCCCTCCCCCCTCTTCTTTATCCTCCATCATCCACTCCCTTTCTCCGCTCTTACACCAGCAGTCCTCCAATCCTCCACCAACTAGGTTCCCTCCGGCTCTTTTTTTCCATTCGCTTACTCTCTCCTTCCACCGCCACCTCCACCCCCTTCCCTCACCACCACACATTCTCCCACTCTCTCCCACCCACCTCCACACCCTTCAACCACCACTCCGCCTCTCTTCCACTCTCACCCTCCATCTCCAAACCCTTCGAGCACCATTTCCTGTCTCTTCCACTCTCCCCCAACTACCACCTCCACCACCACTCCCCCTCTCTACCACTCTCACCCACCACCTCCACACTCTTCCACTACTACTCCCTCTCTCACCAAATCAACCCTTCCACCCCCCCCCTCTCTTCCACTCTCACCCAATCACCTCCCCCCCCCCCCCCCACTTATGGTGCCGTCATAAATCCTACTAACTCCAGGGAAATACGTAGGAACCCGCCGCACCACCGCAATTAAACACTCTAAATATTACCTGGGATTAAGGGGCATCCTCTTTTTACCACACTAGCTTTTAATTAATGTGGGATGACTTACACAAGGCGGCCCACGCTCCCGTACACACACACACACACACACATACACATATATACACACATATATATTCATCTCTGGTAGTTGGGGCACTCTCTAGGGGGACTTTAGCTGAGGCTTTCTAGTTGGGACGACGTTATTACTCTCGGCCTTTTTCCTTGAATTGTTGTTGTTGTTGACCTTGTTTCTCTATGCTGCCGATGTGTATACAGTATACAGTTATTTACTTACATGATGGTATGTAAGCTGTTTTTATCATACCGGTGTATTTAGTTAACTCCTTATATAAATTGGAATATCATTTAAAACTATGCAATCAGTTCATCCCTTGTCAAACTGATGTGCCAATAAGTTTCAACTTTCAACCTGGTAAAAAAATATACTCACACCGAGATAATCGCTTCAACTTTTTGATTAGCCCTTTAACACATTACGAGCAGCGGGCCCGTCAGTTTTTTTCCACTACGTGCCCAGCGTTTTTTTTTTACCCTAAATGGCCTTGTTTCCGTGCTCTTTTTCATGCATAAACAAGAGCCAGAGCTAATACAATTATGTATACCTGAAAGGGCGTAAATTGAGCTTTCCAATGACACCAGAACCATCCTTCTACGACCATGCGTTCTCTTGTAACGATCGTGCAACACGAGTGCAAAATCCCTAAAATAAGGTAATTTCCTGACATAATTCCCTGTGTGGTGAGGTAGGGAGGGTGGAGTAGTGTGGAGTAGATGTCAGTAGGCACGCGGGGTCCGTGCCGAGCGGTCATGAGGTAACCTACGCTCCTCCCGTCGCTCGTCTCTCTCTCACAGCCATTCTTGCTCAAAAATTGCACACAGACTTAAGTCGGTCCCCGCCACATAGTCCAGGTATTTAGATACGGACTTAAATCGGGCCCCGCTAATTAGGGGTTAAAGATTATGACGCATTTTGACAGTTTATTCTAGCTATCATTATACGATTTTATACAGCTTTAGAAGGATTTGTGGTAATTATAAGGGTAAAGATGGTCTCGATTAACCCTCTTGAGTTCAACATCTTCCTAATCTGAATAAAATCGTCGAATAATAGCCAGAAAACAGAAAAGCAATGCGCAATCGGATCTCGAAGGGGTTAAGAATGACTAGAACCGCCGGCCCTCCTAGGATTGAAGAGGTTATCCAGGTTGGCTCCACATTTTACCGGTAGAATCTGGAGCTCGGTGGCGGCTTCCGTACGACTTTCCACTAACTATTCACTAGGCTTCACCCAAAAGTTATCCCCGAGGTCTTTCAGTACGGGCATTCTTTCTTTTCTTTCTCGCGTTTAGCCCGATTGTTTGTTTTAGATTTTAACCCTTAAATGTCGGGGCGCAACATAAGTCGAGTTAAATAAAGCTGGACTATGTGGCGGTGCTCGACATATATCGTGTGGCAATTTCAGCACGTAATGTGGCTGAGAGAGAGAGACAAGTGGTGGCAGGAGAGTAGCGAGCGTATGACTGCTCCAGACCACCGCGGCGAACCTACTGACACGAATCCCACCTCCTCCCTCCCTCTCTCACTCGCTATATACGGAATTGTATGGGGAAAGTGCCTAATTACATGCTTTTTGCACTCGCGTTGCACGGTTATTGCAAGAAAACTAGCCATCATAAAAGGATCGTTATGGTGTCATTCGAAAGCTCTGTTTATGCCCTTTCAGGGATAGATACTTGTTTTACGTTCTGGGTCTTATTTAGGCATGAAAATGATCACGTAAACAGCCCTATTTTGGCTAAAAACACCCCGCTGGGCGGTACATATAAATAAACCGCATAGGCCGCTCGTAAGGTGTTAAGACATTCCCCCAATATGCTTAGCAATAATGAGACCTTTCGTGTCATTTAGGTGTCAATTTTTTCCTGGCGAGCTATAGCGAGCCTACAATTTAGGAGGAATCGGCCTTCGGCCAAGCTACGGATAAATTCACAAATTTATCTTGTACAGGGCTCTTCGCAGTATTATTTTAAGCTTGGTGGAGGTCTAGGGAGTAATAGTCAGTCCTCCCGTAGCCGGGCATAACTTGTACTATAAGGAAAGGGATCAGAACTTAGGAGCAGGAAAATTAGATAGTTGTACGCTCCGAAAATATATTATACGACCACTTAATATTATTATCTGTCTTTACTCACTCTACCTCTCTCTCTACCTCTCTCTCTCACTCTCACTCTCACACACTCTCTCTCTCTCTCTCTCAGTGTGTGGGTGTGTGATGGAGAAACAGAACCTCAAAGAAATAACATAATCACTATTCCTTTATCGATACCAATGTTTTTCCGTATGGCTTCCGTTTCTGGCACTGATATTATAAACTATATTATGTGTGCGAGAGAGAGAAGAGCTTAAAGAATCAGAGGGTAAGGACCATTCCCTTGTCGAAGCCAGTCTTATCCCATTTGGCTTCAATTTTGTGCACTACCATCACATTCAGATATTGCTGTGTGGGTGTGGGTGGGTGTAGGTGAGTGTGTGTGTGGGTGTTTGAAATGTGGATGTGGGTGAGTATGGGTGTGGGTGGGGATGAGTGTGGATGTGGGTGTGGGTGAGTGTTGGTGTGGGTATGGTTGGGTGAGTGTCGGTGTGGGTGTTTGAAAAATGTGTGAGTGTAGGTGTAGGTGTGTAGGTGGGTGACAGAGATAGGCTAATATACCTAACACAAATAACAACGTAAGCACTATTCTTATGTCGATACCAGTACTATTCTATTTACATTCAATTTCCTGAACTGCCAATACAAGATATTGCTGCACAGAAGAAAAAACAAATAATTTTCCTTCAATAGGCGAGCCCACACGTAGCACATTTACGCAATTTTGTGTCCGATTCGTTTGATTGACGGCTAGACATAAGCCACTAAATCCTTAGTGTTTCGACCTGCTGATCTTCTATGGCGTCATTGAGTAAATGTAAGCTTTTGATTTAGGAGGCAAAAGTGTGCAGATAAACGGAGGAAAGTAATGCGTAGAGAGAGAGAGAGAGAGAGAGAGAGAGAGAGAGAGAGAGAGAGAGAGAGAGAGAGAGAGAGAGAGAGAGAGAGAGAAGCTTAAAGAATCAAGGGTAAGTATATAATTTATCTTTCTATCATATTTTTAGTTTCCTCCTTAGACCTCCATCAAGCTTAAAAACCATCCCCAAGACCCTCCTTCAAGATAAATTTGTACATTTTTCAATAGAAAAATATTCCTGCCGAAGGCCGGTTTCTTTTTAATTACAGGCTTGCTATCGCTCGCCAGGACAAAAATCGACACCTAAATGACACGAAATGTCTCAATATTGACAAAGAAATAGGGCGAAAGGTCTATCAATCGCCAAAGTAATGGGTCGAACGTCTTATAATTTGAAAACCAATGGGGCTAACCATGAGGAAGAAGGGGGACCAGAAAATCGACCTATCTCCCTTGAAGGGATAACAGAGCGGTAGAAGGGGACAATAGGTGGAGGAGGAAGAGAAGACGGAGGAGACGAAGAGGAGGTGAAGACAAAGAAGGGGGAGAAGAGGGAAATGGAGGACAGTGAGATAGCAATGGGGGGGAGAGAGGAGAGAGAGAGAGAGAGAGTGAGTGAGAGTGAGAAGAACATAATTAGTGAGGAGGAAGAGGAGGAAAACAAAACTGGCATAATATAAAGGAAGATGAGAGGAAAGATAAAACGATGTACAGACGAATAAATGGGAGGAGGAGAGGGAAGACCAGAATGAGTAAGGAGGAAGAATGGGTAAATAAAGAAACACAACTATATAGAACAGGACGGTATGAAGGCGAATGGGAGGAGGAGAGGGAAGACCAGAATGAGTAAGGAGGAAGAAGAGGAGGAGGAGAATGAAGAACAGAATGAAGATGAAGGAAGCGAACTAGGAAGAGAACAAAATAGTAAATTATGGAAGAAAAGTAGCAGAATGAGTAAGGAGGAAGAAGAGGAAGAGAGATATTAACAATAAATGCAGTAGAAGCGAACACGGAGGAGAAAAAGCTGGTAAATATAGGAATACAAATAGTAAAAAAAGAATAGGTTGAGAAACAAAAAGAATGTAAGGAAGGTGTACAAAGGATAACAGGAACGATGCAGAGCATGAAGGAAATAAGAAGATTAAGGGAAGGTTTTTGTTTGTTTGGACCCCCTTCTCCCTTATGTTTAGCACCATTTGTTATGATATTATATGACGTTTGCCCCATTAATATAATTATATTATGACCTTTCGCCATATTTCTTTTTAAATATTAAGACCTTTCCTGCCATGTAGGTGTCCATTTTATTCCTGGCGAGACCCAGATTCACTAACGGTCGTACGATCCGAAAACTCCCTTACCGTTCCCTTACGTCTCAACGCTGGTATTCACGAAGCGTCGTAGCGGCCATCTTTGATCGTAGGAAGCCCCTAAAATCCCCTTTCGCAAAGGGTGGTCCAGACCACCCTTACATGAATTTGACCCGGATATAGGTACACAAATATCGATAACACAACCCGCGACCATAACAAATTCGGCTGCAGTATAGCTCTTTATGACACACTAAGTCATTATTGAGGCAATAATAGCGCAATATGATTGTTAACTTGTGTTTACAACACCATTAAGGCATTTAATACAAAGTATGAATATATTTGTATCCTTAATGTCTTATGACAGGCCGAATTAAGCTATGAATAGCCTACATATGCCAGCCTAGACCTAGTCAAGGTTAATTGATGCACAAATTCATGTGCTGCGACAACACGTAGCCTACCATTAGTAGATTTTAACCCTCATTTATTGCGGAAATGTTTTATTCCAACTCCCCACCACCTCCGAGTTAGATTAGGGTAGCCTATTCCTCAACAAATTTGAAAGTATCACAGGAACAAAATTATGAAAAGAATTACCCTAGGCCTAGCCTAAATAATGAATAAATAATAAACGCTGTGTGAATAATTTTGTTTAGCCTAGCCTAGGCTATAACCTAGGTTTATTTTGAAAAAGTTAGGGCTATTTAGGCTAGACAAGTTAGGCCTATGTATGGTATTTTGGTTAGGCTAGCAATGCCTAGCTGGGTTAGATTAGGGTAGCCTATTTCCTCAACAAATTTGAAAGTATCACAGGAAAAAAATTATGAAAGGAATTACCCTAGGCATAGTCTAAACAAAAAAATAATAGGCTAGCCTATATGGTGTTGTGAATATTTTTGTTTAGCCTAGCCTAGGATATAACCTAGGTTTATTTTGAAAAAGTTAGGGCTATTTAGGCTAGAAAACTTAGGCCTACGTATGGTATTTTGGTTAGGCTAGCAATGCCTAGCTTGGTGTAGCCTAAGCATGGTAAAGTAGAAGCCTAGCAGGTTAAGATGGTGTTTGCAGGCATACCGTCCTCATTGTTAACTAGCTGTTATTAGTCCCATACTGGTAATATATTTGATGATGGCAATAAGTCATGGGAGGTGAGGGGGTCAAAGCCCCCCTCAACCTATCATTATTTCCCATGGCCAACTGTTGGATAATAGATTGAGGAGGCCTATGCTAGGCCTATTTTGAAAAGGTAGATAGGCCTTGAGGTGTTGTGAATACCAAAAAATTACCCTAGGCCTATTTTGAAAAATTAGGCCTAGGCTAAGTCTGGCATTTTGGCTTGGCTAGAACTGCCTGTGTAGGCATAGACATAGTAAAGTCTGGCATTTTGGTTTGGCTCGCCCTGTCTAGGTGTAGACATGGTAAAGTAGAACAATATACTGTGGTTAAGGTATAAATAATACACTCCCAACTAGCCTAACATATGATTATCAATGATCAATCCGTCGAAAATCCTTTAACTTGGGCCACTAACAGGCTTCCCTGTAGCCTAGCTAGGCTAATTTCTTATCATCATTTCACAAGATACTCTATTCTTCTTCCTGCTGGCTGTGGTGGATCGAATTAGCCATGCTAAACAATGACAAGCTCATAAATTAAAGTATATTAGGTTCTTCTTGGCGCTTCAGTCATGTGGGTGACATATTGTTTATTTACAAAGGCCAAGCGCCTGATTGGTCAAGAGAAGCCTCGGTGAAAATAACCGAAAGGGAGCCGTAAGGGAGCTCAACGATGCGTTCGTGAATACACCTTCCGCACTCCCTTAGGAACGATCGTAGGTTGCTGTACGACATCGCACGCTACGACCGTTAGTGAATCTTGGTGTAATGTAGGAAGGACCGACCTTCGGCTGGGACTTTTTTTTACCGAAATGTATACCGGTACACATTTATCTCGAAGGGGGATCTTGGGGGTGTAATATATATATATATATATACAGGGTGTTTCATAAATACCTTTCATAAATTTCAGAATGAATAGACCTAGCAATAATAAATATACTTTACTATGCGACGGTTTTGGAAATTTCTCATATTTACCGGGATATTACACATTTTAGTTTAAATAGGAAAGTCTAGGGGATGAAAACGATCAGTAGATTACCATCACCTCAATTACTTTATTTTGTCATAAATGTTTGAACATCAATGTATTTTACAGTATTTACAATAGGTGCTCGAAGTTTCTCCCACCCTCGTTGATACAGGCTTGGGCTCGGCGCATAAGAGACTGTCGTACTCTTTCAAATATCCCTGGTGTGTTTCTTACTTCTCTGCATGCCTCTTGAACTCGTTACCACAGTTGCTGACGGGTGTTGATTTGTGTTGCATACACCCTGCTCTTCAAGTGTCCCCAAAGATAAAAGTCAAGTGGAGTTAGGTCCGGTGATCTAGGTGGACAGGCGATGGGACCATCACGGCCTATCCACTTATCAGGGTACATAACATTAAGGAAATCCCTCGTACCTCGTGCAAAGTGAGCTGGAGCCCCATCCTGCATGAACCACATTTGTCTACGTGTTCTGAGAGGCACACCTTCAAGTAGTATGGATAAGTCATCCTGAAGAAATCTGGTGTACACATTGCCTGTAAGTCGTTGTGGTAACATAAAAGGTCCGATTAGATGGTCACCAAGAATACCGGCCCAAACATTAATCGAAAAGCGTTCCTGATGTCCCCTCGTTGTTGTTGCATGTGGATTTTCTGCTGTGATGCTGTTCTGAGGTGATGGTAATCTACTGATTGTGTTCATCCCCTAGACTTTCCTATTTAAACTAAAATGTGTAATATCCCGGTAAATATGAGAAATTTCCAACCGTCACATAGTAAAGTATATTTATTATTGCTAGGTCTATTCATTCTGAAATTTATGAAAGGTATTTATGAAACACCCTGTATATGAAGGGTGTGCCTGGATGTGTGGTGGGCGGGCTTGTGGTGATACAGCTTCGCTGCATGTCTGCCTGCTGAGACCGGAACTTCTCCGGGAGGTCGGGGGCCGGGGGAGTGCTGGAGTTACCTTGGTGATCCTTGGTCTCTGGGTCTTCTTCTGAGCAACCTAGATGTGTGTGAATTTGTGTTTTGTTTTTGTGTGTTCATTATTTGTTTAATATGGAGCTTGTGTGTTCTAATTAAACTAATGAAAAAAGTTAGCCTCTCTACTGTACATTCGTATACGTCCATACCCATAGCGAGCATTAGCCAATTGTGGTAGAGTACAGGAAATATAGTTTCTGTGGAACTAAATTTAAGATGATCAGAAAATAATATACTACAGTATCACCCCAGTGTTAGATAATTGACCACTTGCGAGTTTCAGGCTATAAGGAAGTTAAAGGTATAGACATAAATATTTAGTAGAATTAACAACTAGACAAATAGTGCTAACAAGATACATAAAGGGCCTCAGAGTCGGGCGGATCCTAAATTTAGTGGTCAATCCTCTAAGTTCTTTAGTAAACTGGCTCGGGTTGTCCCTCATGCAGGGAATGGGTCCGCTTGGGGGCCTTCTGTGTATGGCCACCCTCATTAAGGGGAGTAAGGTGTCCGGCAATAGATAGATAAACTAAAACATGGACGTAGTGCATAAAACCAAATGAATTATGCTTTCTATCCATCTGAAATCTATGTTGGTATTGCATTTATGTTTTATCTCGAGTCGGCCACCCACTCGACTATGGGGTTTGTGCCTGAGTATATACATAAACACATGACTCCAATACAATATCAGCATCTGTGACTGTGCCCATTCATATACAGGCTAATGGTTCAATGATATTAACCCCTTGAAGCTCTGACTCTCTTTAGCAGTTTATTTTGGCAATCATTAGACGGTTTTATGCAGTTTGGGAAGGATCTGTTGGTATTAAAAGGGTAAATACTATCTCGATCAACCCTTTGACTTCCATATACCGTTACTAATCTGAATAAAATAGTCTAATAGTAGCCAGACAACAGAACAGAAACGCGTATTGGAGCTTGAACGGGTTAAATTAATTGATGTAACTTTATATAGGGGTTGCTGCTATAGTCTATTCACTGTAAGTAGGCGAGAAATCATGACCTCTTACATCTGTAACTCAAAAAGGGCTAGAGCAAATTGACTGTAAGTTTCCACATCTATTCCTTGACTAACTCTTCCCAAATGATAGTAATTATTATGTTCTCTCCACTAACCAACTTTACTCCTAAACTCGATTAATGAAATCAACAAACTATTATTAGCTCTATTACTTTAATAGTTTTTGAGTTACAGAGGTTAAGAGGTCATGATTTCTCTCATACTTTCACCGAATAGACCATAGTCTGTGATGAAAGTATCACACGTAGCCTAACTAAATACATGGCCCTGGGTGGGGCTTTGGTTTCCTGGGCGTTTCTGCACCCTCCTCAGCTCCCCGCCATGGAGTGGCTTCGGTCACCCAGGCTTTATTGTGGTCGGCAGAGAGGGTTCTGTGGGGGCGCTCGGTTATGGCCTTGGCCTTGCTCGGGGCCTTGGGGCTGTTCGGCCAGGCAGCTTGGGGAACAACAACAACAACAACAACAACTAAATACATTACTTATTTGTAATGTATGTAAGACTTGTTCGTGTCACTTGACTCACTGGTCAGAATTGTATGATCAGATTTACCTAAGATTCTAAAGCCGGTATCACACGAGCGCTTTTTCCCTCAACATTTATCCTTAACACTGGTCTGGCAGCTTATGAGGTTAGCATTTATAATATTTCTGCTACCTAAATTCATCTATCATCAGTCTAGTTTCCGATACCAGTACAAAATACTCCAGAAATGTTGATTGTAGAATGTTGACTATAAAAGCTCTTGTGTGATACCGACTTAAGAAGCACCACCACTGTGTCTAATACATCATAACAGAATGTGCCCCCTGGTGTCACCGGTGGTTAGCAACTTAACCATTAATGTTAAAGTCTCAGCTGGGTGTTTTTATTAAAGTTTTGATTGTAGTTTCTTTATTGATACAGAATTTAGTAAAATTTACCAGAACATCCCGGACTTCCCAAATTGACTAATTCCTTGAACGTGACGATAGTGCGTTGTTATGTGTGCGATTAGTTTGCTTGGGGAAAAGATTAACTAGCTCATGTAGTAATGTACACCCTATGTGGTGGATTGTGTTCTTTTATTTATAAATTATTATTTTACTTGAGCGTTGTTTCCACATAGCGATTTTGATTAGTTATTTTGTCTTTTTACTGTGTTCATATACGTTTTGGTTTGTTTATTTTGCAAGTTTTACATTTTAATATGTAGGGTATTCATATTTGTTATCACCAACCCACCAATTAATTTACAAATAAACCTAACTAGTGAAATCAATGAAAGTAATGAATACATGTGGTACTCCAAGGACTCGAACCTAGGATACTCCCACCGAAATTCCGCACACAAAGCACTAGGCTATCAAGACAGTTTAAGGTATTTATTAGTGGCCCCTCCATCATTGACGATATGCCTATTAGTATAATAGTCTCCATTCAAGCGCCTGCGGTAGCCAGTTTGAGTCTACCGCCGCGGGGAGAACGGAGTAGCTTCATAAGGGTAACGTTTATTCTCTTATGGAATCGTCTTATGATTGGGTACTCGCTACGAAAAATCTTCGTAAATAATAAAACAGAAATATATACTTAATAATTGTTATACTATAGCTTTCCATCTCGTGGATTTCTTGTGCGGGCTTCCTTGACGCTGCTCCCTGAGCTGCCATACTTCATTCCTCTTCCCCCGGTCGGTCGTAACGAGAGGTTGGGTGCTAGTGTGCACCGTTTCATTCGTCGTTCTCTCCTTTTCTTGCGAGTCCTTATTCATTTGTATATATCTGAGTTGTATTGAACAAGGTTTAGATTAGCTAGCACTGGCTACCCCATTGGTACTCCCGCAGGAAGTGTTAATATAGGGTACTATTGTACAGGCGCCTACGAATCCCCCAGGATCTGCGCATCATGTATTTTTAAGTGTTGTTTATCTGCGCCTTAGCTGTTGCTTAACTATTAGTTAGGAGGCTACTTCTACGCAAGATTATGCTTCAGGCCGTCTCTATGAGGCAGTTGCATTATTGTTATTAGCAGACGCTCTAGTTTAAGGATTGCCACACATGGTGTGAAATCTTCTAGAGTCCGTGTCTGCGTGTGGGCCCCTTTCGTGGGCCTCTTCACCATGTGCTGCTGTTGCTGGGTCTTCGGGAGGTTGGGCAGCTGCCGAGTTGCGTATTTCTACGAACCTCGTGGCCAGCCTCAAGTAGGGGTCTCCGGGTAAGGCTTGGGGTTTATTATTTTATGAATAAAATTACTCTATAATTATGTTACAGCCTAAGTGTTTCCCGGAGTTTTGCATGTGAGTTTTACATGTTACAGGGAATCAGGAGACGTCCTGATGGTGTGGGTTTTTAGGGGTGACTGACTTTCACAAATAAGTCGGCACCTCTGAAAATTTTGGTTCGTTTTTCCGGCGGCTTTCAAAACCGGCCGCCTGTTCTAGTAAGGAACGTACCAAATGTCCCGGCGTGGTATGCATAGACCACAAAAAACTTCCCGGCGGAAATGTAATTCCTAAGGGAACCCAACTCGGCCCGCCGAGAGAACTCACCCTGACCGACAGCCTCACGCGGCAACTGTGTACGCCCGGCGCACAGTTCAGTGGGTAACACTGACTACCTTGTCAGTGATAACAAAAGCGTGGACGTATACTGTCTTCTAGTCCTAATAGTCATCGATAGTAATACGCTTATGGTTCTTGGGCCAGTGACACTTGGTCACAGGTAAGCAGTTCTAAAATAGGAGAAAAACTTAAGGTTTTTCTGGGTTAAGTCCAGCGGAAGGTTAGATTAGCAGTGGCTATAACTAATTTTCCGGCAGCCTTAAGATAAAGGTAGGATGTGATATCACCTCTCAGGTTATCCTTATGAGCATTGATTCCTGGAAATGTCTATTTCCAGATCGCAACACTTCAGTAGCGGACCAGCGGCAGGAGAGAAGCTGATTACGGGGGGGGGGGGGGGGTCCTTTAGCTCCAACATGTCTCGGTTTGACTTATGCGCTACTCCTACCTGCTCTCTTTTACCAGTATTCGCACATAAACTTTGTATTAAATGCGTTAAGTGCCTTGATCGTTCACGGGCCTTTTGGGTGTCGAAGAAGTGCGCCGTGTGTTCTGAGTTAAGGACGGCACTGTTCGACAAGAGAGACCTTTCATGCTTAGCAACACTAAAAGAGATAAAGAGCCTTTATAATGGATACGCAAAAGACGTGGCCCATAAGGCATTACACTGTGACGATGAGGCCCTTTGGGATCATCTTGTAATCAAATCTCCTTTAGTAAAATCAACCCCGGCCAAGTCAACAAAACTAAAATCGAAAACTAAAGTCCTTTCTAAAGAACTTGTGAATAGTAGTAGTGACAGCGAAAGTGCCGAGGAGACCCCCCCCCCCCCCCGGACCGGTCGAAGAGCCTCGGTCACCTTCGCCGAGGACCAAGTCCCGGTCCAGATCGAGGTCCCCCCTGGAAACGGTCCCGTCATCCGTCAGTAGAGTCATCTAGGTCGACTAACCGACGTAGGGAGGAATCCGATTCTTCGACACAGCAATCTAGTTCAGGGCATAGAGGTGCCCGCACGGATTTCACGCAGACGCGCCACCAGCCTCTGCCGGAGGCTACTCCCCTCCACCTCTACTTCCGTGTTGCCTAACGTCCAATCAGGCAACCCGGAGGTAGGGACGGGGGGGGGTTGAGTCGGATCCTAGGGATGGGCATAGCCAATCTTAGAGTGAACTGCAAGACTTTACCTTCGCTATACCTAAGTTAAATTATACACCACAGAGGGCTCCACCGATTGTGTCGAATAGGGTATTAGCCGACAACTATTGAGGTGCTCAGACTTGCTCACACCAGACTTATGATAACTCTCAGGTGATACCGGACTCCCAACCACCTGCGGGGCAGGGCCGGGGGATCTGGAGACAGTCAGAGCCCTCACAGATATGTAGTAACCAGGACACGGCTAGGGACAGTGTGAATTTAGATACAATCCCCTCGTCTGTCCCAGATCTAGCTTGGCCACTAGATAATCAGGTACCTGAAACCCGGCAACGAACGCCGGAGGTGATTGAACTAACAGGTGTTACGACCGGGCACTCGGGTACACCAGGGCTCTCACACAGGACTCGAGTATGGCTCGCTGCCACAACGGAAACACACGATCCCAACCCCCAGAGTACTGCCAGCCGAACAAAAAACACCAATACCCTCCAGAGTTCTATCTGCTATAACGGGGTATACAAGAACTCGGTACTAGCGTTTCACAACAGACTAATAAAGAGACGGGAGTTATCTAGTCTGGTCAACAATCAAACAAAGAAGAAAGTACAACAACACCAAAGAATAGTGTTGGCCGAAGCCGAAGTAATCCACCCTTGACTAAGAACTTAAGAAGTCCTCCACCCTCTACTTCGGATCGGCACTATTACGTTACGTTAAACAATAGTCCTCGAGCATCGAGCAAGGAATCTTCTGATAAAGTTAGATGCTTCTCGGATACTCGTAAGAAGTAAGTATCGGATTTTGAACAGCAATTCAATAAGCAACACACTGGCAATTAACTAACATTAAAGGCTTTAAATTGACATAAGAAGAATTATAAGAATAGACAATAGTAAATGGCAAACATTAAAAAGAAGTACTCCGACAATGCACTGGCAATAGCCTACTAGGATTGTGCTCGTGGGCCACTAATCTCTAAAGTAGCTAAGCGTGCCACACATGAAATCAATAGTGCATAAACAATAACATACATAAGGAAAGCTTCAATACTATGCTGTATCTGCTGATCGAGCAAAGTCTAGCTGGGATATAGTAGGCTAGGAAACAATGGCTGAGCAAGCGGCTCGTAGCCTAGCGAGGTCCTTAAGACTGTGCGGCCAAATTACGTTAATTGACGGGATGCTCTCTTGAGAGATCCAGATCACGTGTATCTGGTTCTCTCCTGGCGATCCTCTCAAAGTCAAGCAAACGAGTTAGCACAGTGTTGGGTGGCAGAGGCAAAAGCCCTCACTCGCAACACAGCGCTAAACTCACAAGGTACACAGTCAGAAAGACCACCTAGGCTTCCCAAGTCTCCGTTGCGATTGTACCGGTTCAACAAAACCTAATACACATAGGGAATCACAACTCCTGTAGCCTTATCCCAGTCTAGCATTACTTAAACCAGCAGAAAACAGGAACATGAATAATCATACACAGGGAAATGCATATACGAGTGCAACAAACATTAATCAATCCTATTCTAGTTATCCCTTCCAAAATAGGCTATCTAATAGGCATATATCTCGTGAGAACTCAAGCGATAATACTTTGGCTGACTAGCTCTGCACCAAAGGGATCATTGAGGTTAAAAAGGGTCGGGAAAAGAAGAAGGTAGGCGGTACAGAGAGTAGAGAAAGTTCACATCAGTCAGAAGAATATGTATAGTTGCAAGGGATATGAGAAGTCGCTCTGCCTGATGAGTTCTGAGGAATTTGTGGCGAGACTTCCCTTTTTATACTCGGCCCTCTAGTGAGCATATCGCAAACTACTAAGGACCGTCCACTGACAATCATTACGTAATATTCTCTCTCAATCTGGGATCGACAAAGGATTTCCCACGCGCTGAGGAGGGAGGAGGGAGGAGGGAGGAGGGAGTTAGGCCTACCTGCCGCGTGGCGCACTCACTGGCCCCCGTTACATAATCTCTCTCTCTCCTCTCATCATTACAAATAAGTCCCACACACAATACTTATAACTAATGATATAAAATAGAACTCGTTGACTCAGATGAAAACAAAATACATATTTATAATACTTATAGTACAACGGCTCACATAAACTAAGTTAGGAAACTCTACACAGACTACAGCCAAAGTTCCTGCCCTGACGATCCTAGCGAGAGTGGGGCATGACTGGGCGTTCTGTACAGCATGCTCATACTCGACATGCGTCACACCTCCCCCAAGATTTTACTTGCTCAACCCTGAGCTAAAATCTGACACACAGAACCCCATCAAGCCCCTCACACCCAGCGACAGCATGGCACTAAAACAAAGCTGAGTTTATCACTAAAACACATCTTATAAAAAAAAAAAATCACATTTTATAACTCCTCCCAACAATAGCAAAAGACACAATATCATGCTCCCAGAGCGAGCTTACAGCAGCTTAGCCGTTTGATAGTTCGTGGACTACTCAAACTCTATAGGCTATGACAAACTTATACACTTATCTATATCAAAAGAAAGAGTTTTTTTATGATTTTTATATTTTAATATGTTTTTCCCGGCTGCACTATAAGGGCAGCCTATTTTCTTCTATACCAAACGCTCAACTCCTGCTTTACGACCCAATACGCTGGGCTACAACCGCGAGCCAACAAGCACCAAGCGCAAAATACTATTCAAACTAAAGCAGGAGGCTACCCGTGTGTCAATCTACCCAGGATCATATACCCTTGAACGACCATCTGCAACCACGTTGTCACAACCGGCAATATGGCGTATGTCCAGGTTATATACCAATAACCTTAGTGACCACCTGGTCAGCCTCATATTCCGATTGTGAAACTGGTCCAAGATCTTGAGAGGTTGATGATCTGGGTAAACTACAACGACCGGACCATAGGCTGGAACATAGACCTCGAAATGCCCTAGCGCAAGCACAACCGCCAGCAGCTCCTCCTCGACAACAGAGCAGCTCCCCTGGGCCGAATTGTACTTCTCCGAGCAGAAACTAACAGGATGCTCCAGCCCATCATCGTCCTTTTCACTTTCATTCATCAGGTTCTGAAACGTTGCTAGTGCATTCTTAAGTCCGCAAGGCACAACATTGCCCCGGTAGGCACCCCCGTCCACAACAAAACCACACACCTCCCCAGCACGCTCGGACAAAGGCACCTGCCAGCAACCCTTTACTAAATCCACCCTCGTGATAGGCGATGCAGCCCCGAGGCGGTCTATGGTGTCGTCAACTCTTGATAAGGTATAGGCGTCTGTCAGGGGTAATGCATACACACTCTCACAATCAACACACTCACTGATCTTGCCACTTAACACCGGTTGCAAAGTTACAGGCAACGACCACTCTCGACATTCCTTATCCCTCAGACCCTTCGTCCACACGTAATCCAGCTCTGCTTGCACCATAGGCTGTCGAGCAGGATTTATACGGTAGGGAATTAAACTGAGCCTTGCACTATCTCCAGCCTTCATGTCGGATTCTACCCCGTACATCAGGCCTGGAGAAGCAACAAACATGCGAAAGTACTGCCATAGCCTAGTAAACAACTGCCTTGCACTGTCTCCACGAACAACATGCCCAGTGCCCTCCCACAACCCAGCCGAGACCGCAGCTTCTAACCTGTAGTCTCCCTCCTTCTCCACCTTCGTCCCTAGAACAGCCAGGTCATGAGAGGGACAATCAGTACCACCTGTGCAGTCACTCCCATAGTTCATTATAGCTAAGGCTTCCCCGCCGATACCGTACATGCGCACCCCCGCATTCCTTGTGACGACATCTGCCTGCTCAGCATCACCGCTTTTAGAGACATGGCCAGATACAGTCGGTCTATGGTAGGGCTGTTGCATTAGACTAGAGCAGCATTGGGAGGCTATGTGACGACCGGGCACATCCACTCCACAGCCAACCTCACCAATCTGCTCAATGTCCTCCTTTTTACCACCACCCTTGGCAGCCATGGGTCGACCCTGACCTGGCAACCATGCCAAAGCCTCGTCGCCCACCTTGAACCACCGAAACAACGATGCTAACGGTCTTTCAACATTCACGTGACCTGCCCGTGGAACATCTCGCACCGCCCGAGTTGTGAGACTCAGGGGCTCGGCACGACCAGTGGGGTATGAACCGAGCTGGTGCTGGAGTGCTGCACACTGCTGCTCAGGCAGGTGCTCTAGCGCTTCCACAGCCACCAGACTCGTGTCCCCCGCCCACTGCTCCGCCGAGACATGACAATCCCTACTCTCCTCCACCTGTGCCCTACTGCCCCCCTCTCCTTCTCCACCTTGGCCGCGGCAGACCAACGCAGGGACAGTAGGCTGCTCAGGTGGTTGCCTCACAAACTCCTCCAACAGGTTTACATGACATGCTTCCCCGTCCTCGTGTTTGATCTCGACAGCACCATTACCACACTTCTGAACTTCCGGATCCTCCAACTGCAGTTTACAAATATCTGAGGGAACCAACCTGTCTAGATGCTTCCGAAGCAACCCAAGTCCTCCCCCAATATCAAACTGAGCAACCCTTTTTTCTCTCCGTGTGTAACGTTGCTGCCTCGGAGTCTCTTCCTGCCCTATCTCCTCACTAGCTGTGACAGGTCCTGGGGCCTCTCCAGACTCCAACACAGGCGCCAATACTGAATCACCCAGGAGAGCCGCCGAGTCAAAACTCTTAAAACCAACTCCAGCTTTAGCCTCCTCCTGTTGATCGTTCCTCTGCTGGTCTGAAGACGGAGGACTAGGCTGTGACACTGTAGCTGCCCGAGCTCGGGTGACAGAACACGCCATGGGTTGTGCCTGGCACCGCTCGACCCACTCTTGCTCTTCCCCACTCACGTCGGCCGGCCTCTCGGCAACGACTAAGGGTAGAACCTCAGAAGCGGGCATTGCAAAGTCGTTGCCGAGAAGAAGGTCGACGCCCTCCACTGGCAGTTTCTCCACAATCCCGACATCCAATTCACGTGCCACACCATCCACCTCCAACTCCAACCGCACCAGCGGGTATGACCGAGTTGCATTAATACCCTGCACCACTACCACCCGAGCCGCATTTATAGGGTAGCCAGTCAAGTTATTCATCAGAGTCTGGGAAGCACCTGTATCACGCAAGACCTCTACTTCATGCTTGCGCCCCGCCCACATCACGCAACCCCGTCCTCTATGGTCGCAAAAAACATCCTGAGCAGGGTTCGAGCCTCCCAGGTGTTTCTGCATTGGCTGTGCCTCAGCCTCTGACGAACTGCCCCGGGCAAACTCAGAAGACTTCGGAGACACACCAATGTTGCAGGCCAAAGACACAGCTGCTGTAGGTGGTTTGCTAGGACAGACTCTTGCAAAGTGCCCCTTTTCATGACAATGATAACACTCCAACTCCCCTTTGGGCTTCCCTTGGTACTGGGAAGGGCCCGGCCCCTTCTTAAATGGGACGGTGCTAGTCTTGTGGTCAGTCTTGGTATCATAACTCTTGTACTTGTTTGCATAAGATATATTACCAACTCGGGGGGGTGGGGCGTCACGCCCCTTGTTACCTGCCTCACTACGCTGGGCAGACCCGCACCCACGAATTAGTGATAGCCGGAGGTCAGCCATCTCAGCTGCCTCCTGTAGAGTTTTTGGGTTCTTTTCTTTAATAGTTAAAGTCATTTCTGCACCAGTACACTTATAAAACTGCTCGAGCAGAAACAGCTCAGTCAACTGTTCGGCCGTCTCAGCTTTCTCAGAACGTGTCCAGTTTGTAAGTGCATCTTTTAAGTCCCGGGCATGTTCAAGAAAGGTCGCCTCCCTAGTCTTTGTAACACCCCGAAACTTCAATCGATATGTTTCTGGTTGCAACTCGTATGCCCGTAGGACAGCTCTCTTCAATTCTAGGTAGTCAATGCAAGACTCTAAAGGCAGTGCATCATAAGCCTTCAGACCCTTACCCGTAAGTCTTGAGGAGACTAGAGCTGCCCACTTCTCTTCAGGCCAATTATGCTCCCTACACTTCTTCTCAAAACGATTAAAAAATTCTGTGACTTCAGTTTCACTAAATGCCGGCACCAATTTGACTAAATGGGACAAGGACTGTTCTCTTACTTGGCCCTCACGGCCCATCCGAGTCCCTGTCGACTCTGCACGAGTCTTATCTAAATCTATTTGAGCACAATATTTCTCTGAGTCGTACCTAAGCTCAGCCTCGTGCCTCCTGGTCTCATTCTCCGCCTCAATCTCATGCCTCCTAGTCTCATCCTAAATCTGCTTCTCCTGCTTCCTAGCCTCAATCTCATTCTGCTTCTCCTGCTTCCTAGCCTCAATCTCATGCCTCCTAGTCTCATTCTCCATCTCCTGCTTCCTAGCCTCATTCTCCATCTTAGCAAGCTCAAGTCTAAATATCATATCTGGAGACAGGCAGGAAGAGGGAGCTGCCACTACTGAAGGAGGGGGGGCAAAAACTGGGGAACCACCATGGTGACCGCCCAAGGGCACTCCAATCTGCCAATTCTCATCCCTCTGTGGGAGAGTGCTAACCTCCGGCAACTGAGTGGACGGCACTGTGGGAGTCGAGTGAGAGGGGATCTGGGGAGGAACCCCCCCAAACGCCCTCCCCTCCGAAACCCCATGTCGCCCACGCAACACCCAGGAAATCAGCTCCCCCTTGGACATCCCTACTACATTGGATCTGCCCAAAACCTTGGCTATCAGGTGCAAGCCATAAATATCCACCCCAGTCAGCCTCCCCTCCGTCACGTGGTACCGCTTACTCACAAAAAGTCTAGCATCCTCCTCACTAGTTACTAACGGCACCTCTTCAAATGGCATCTCTCGCTCCTCGTCAGTGCTAGGGCACGACATACTGAAGTCCACAAAAAAATTCTCGAGACAAAAGTGTTAAACTTCCTTATGCAAGCACTAATTACTAAATTAACTGGAGTCTCTTAAATGCTCTACTAATTGCCATACAAAAAAAATATTCTTCAATATGTACGCTAAAGTACAAACAAACAAATGTTGTACAACTCTGCAAAAATTTTATACTGTTCACAAAATCCTAAGCAAGGTCGCCATTTGTTACGACCGGGCACTCGGGTACACCAGGGCTCTCACACAGGACTCGAGTATGGCTCGCTGCCACAACGGAAACACACGATCCCAACCCCAGAGTACTGCCAGCCGAACAAAAAACACCAATACCCTCCAGAGTTCTATCTGCTATAACGGGGTATACAAGAACTCGGTACTAGCGTTTCACAACAGACTAATAAAGAGACGGGAGTTATCTAGTCTGGTCAACAATCAAACAAAGAAGAAAGTACAACAACACCAAAGAATAGTGTTGGCCGAAGCCGAAGTAATCCACCCTTGACTAAGAACTTAAGAAGTCCTCCACCCTCTACTTCGGATCGGCACTATTACGTTACGTTAAACAATAGTCCTCGAGCATCGAGCAAGGAATCTTCTGATAAAGTTAGATGCTTCTCGGATACTCGTAAGAAGTAAGTATCGGATTTTGAACAGCAATTCAATAAGCAACACACTGGCAATTAACTAACATTAAAGGCTTTAAATTGACATAAGAAGAATTATAAGAATAGACAATAGTAAATGGCAAACATTAAAAAGAAGTACTCTGACAATGCACTGGCAATAGCCTACTAGGATTGTGCTCGTGGGCCACTAATCTCTAAAGTAGCTAAGCGTGCCACACATGAAATCAATAGTGCATAAACAATAACATACATAAGGAAAGCTTCAATACTATGCTGTATCTGCTGATCGAGCAAAGTCTAGCTGGGATATAGTAGGCTAGGAAACAATGGCTGAGCAAGCGGCTCGTAGCCTAGCGAGGTCCTTAAGACTGTGCGGCCAAATTACGTTAATTGACGGGATGCTCTCTTGAGAGATCCAGATCACGTGTATCTGGTTCTCTCCTGGCGATCCTCTCAAAGTCAAGCAAACGAGTTAGCACAGTGCTGGGTGGCAGAGGCAAAAGCCCTCACTCGCAACACAGTGCTAAACTCACAAGGTACACAGTCAGAAAGACCACCTAGGCTTCCCAAGTCTCCGTTGCGATTGTACCGGTTCAACAAAACCTAATACACATAGGGAATCACAACTCCTGTAGCCTTATCCCAGTCTAGCATTACTTAAACCAGCAGAAAACAGGAACATGAATAATCATACACAGGGAAATGCATATACGAGTGCAACAAACATTAATCAATCCTATTCTAGTTATCCCTTCTAAAATAGGCAATCTAATAGGCATATATCTCGTGAGAACTCAAGCGATAATACTTTGGCTGACTAGCTCTGCACCAAAGGGATCATTGAGGTTAAAAAGGGTCGGGAAAAGAAGAAGGTAGGCGGTACAGAGAGTAGAGAAAGTTCACATCAGTCGGAAGAATATGTATAGTTGCAAGGGATATGAGAAGTCGCTCTGCCTGATGAGTTCTGAGGAATATGTGGCGAGACTTCCCTTTTTATACTCGGCCCTCTAGTGAGCATATCGCCAACTACTAAGGACCGCCCACTGACAATCATTACGTAATATTCTCTCTCAATCTGGGATCGACAAAGGATTTCCCACGCGCTGAGGAGGGAGGAGGGAGGAGGGAGGAGGGAGTTAGGCCTACCTGCCGCGTGGCGCACTCACTGTCCCCCGTTACGTAATCTCTCTCTCTCCTCTCATCATTACAAATAAGTCCCACACATAATACTTATAAGTAATGATATAAAATAGAACTCGTTGACTCAGATGAAAACAAAATACATATTTATAATACTTATAGTACAACGGCTCACATAAACTAAGTTAGGAAACTCTACACAGACTACAGCCAAAGTTCCTGCCCTGACGATCCTAGCGAGAGTGGGGCCTGACTGGGCGTTCTGTACAGCATGCTCATACTCGACATGCGTCACACCATTTATACATATCCATTGAGTACAAATAACATTAGTAAAAATACCATAGAATCAAAGACTCACACCTCATATTTGCAAGTGCACAGAGCTGTACAGGAGAGACCCAGCCTGTAGCACTTGCACCTGCCACGACAGTCTGATTTGCAGCCACATTTGGTCAGCTGTTCGCAACTCTTGGCTATGGGGGAGTTGGCTGTCCAGAAGACGTGCCATTCTTCACCAACCTTCTGCCATCCCCAGTCAGCAGGACTCTCTGCTTCTGGTTGACACTGGGTTGCTTGGGCCCAAACACAACCAGCCTGGAAGGCAGCTCGTCTAGTGTGCTGAAGCAGAGCTGCTCTTGTTGGTGGAATGGCCTCATAAGGCCTCTGTTTTCTGGCAAACATGTCAAGCCTGGCCTCATCCACAGTGGTAGCAGTGCTGGACCTGTCATACATCAGTATGACAAACCTCTCCAGTATCTCCAGGTCACCATCTTCCACTGTAAGAGGGTACTGGCTCAGCTTGGAGAAGACAGGGGAGGCCTCTGGACAAACATCCCATGTCTGCCAGGCAGTTTTCTTTCCCTTGTTACGGAAGGCTGAAACAGTGTCACACCCTGTGAAGGCATGAAAGAATAACATGCCTTTAGCCTTCTCCTGCCCCATACAGCGATACAGGCCATGCACACTGATCCAGCGCCGGCTTTGACCGTGACCAAATGCCACCCATAACTGCTCTAGCCCCAAACTCTGAAGGGCTGGAAAGGCACTCACTGCAATGACCACAACATCTGTATCATTTGCCTTGACCATGACGGCTTTGACCAGTCAGTTTGTCTTATGGGAAAAATGGATTTTTAATCTGCCATTTTGCTTTCTGATTAAGGCCGAGGGTTTATCCTTTTACCACCTTAACGAAATTACACACACATTACTTTATGGGATACAACTAGGTTCGGGTGACCTACACCTAGCCCGATCATTCATCCAGTGCCATTTAAGTCCCGTGTGATCTGTACACCATCCAGGTAAGTATATGAGCAAGTCATGTATAGCCCCCTTACCTTTGGCTCGGCTCTCCCGCGCTGGCACACCCTGTCAATTCAGGTGCGGCTATCTTACTCTTATCTACTAACTACCAACTACTGTCTAGTAGCTAATTGATATGGGGCTGTTTGAAAGCATTTGGGACACTAAATTAAACTACACTACAACTTATAGTATAGTACAGTAAAATAAGCTGACACTGAACCCCATGCTGAGTTGCACAGCAGCGATGTTACCAGTGTGCCCTGGTTGTGTGTTGACATCACTCTATTATATTTGCAAGATCTCATCACTGCCTCAGTCCTTACTAACAAATATGAAAATGGCTCCATTGGATTATCTGACCCAAAGAATGTATGTGCACACCAAAAATCATGTATATATGTTCAGTATTTGCTTAGATATAAACATATGAAATGAATAGACGCCATCTTGGATGGCATTCTAAAGTTCCAATTATAGACTATGACAATGATTAAAACAGTGCTTCTCATTAATCTGGTTAGCAAGAAACAGTTTTCTCTTAAAATGTTCACCAGGTAATAATTAAAAAAGAATTAAGCAATATATGGTCAGGCACGGCAGCCATCTTGAAAAATGACCGACATCTTGGATTTTCGCGTGGCCAGCGGTATTTCTGAGAAGAATGGACCTTGAAGGGTACATGTACCAAATTTCATGCTTGCATCACCATTTGAACGATTCTCCTGAAATTTGCAGTTATCTGCTTCACTATATTAGAGATAGGGAGAGAGAGAGAGAGCAAAGTCATTACAGCCGAGGTCTTTAGATAGGACATATCACGGCCGGACTAACTCTCTCGACGTTGTAAATATTGCTGGCGGTGTGACTTGGGATCGAAGACGAAGTAAGTCAATGCCTGAATAAAGCGAGTTCAAATAGGTTGTAACGGGAGTCCAAAGACTCCAAGGTGCAAGTTATATTGGATCAACGAATTATTCAATTAGTGGATTGAACTTATCTGGTCCAGAACCGAGAATCATTCGCTAGGTATTAAATATAAGGAGAGAGGTTGATTAAATAAATATATGAACTTCTCAACAACTGTCGAATTATTCCTACCCTAGTAGATACTTAACCCGGGAACTGCGGGGAGACTCTTAAGAGTTCCCCCGGCGGACTGCGGGGAGACTCTTAAGAGTGAGTGAAAAAAAAAATCAACTTTTGACATCGAAAAAAAAAAAAAAAAAAAAAAAAAAAAATTGGCCCCTGGGCCATGCAAAATCTCAGTCCTCTACCTCCCCTCCTTCCCCACTTTCCTCCTCTCCTTCAGTTATCACCTATTTTCCCTGTTATTCCCTTATTCTGAGGTATATTTTCGTGCTAACATTAGAAATCCGGTTGGAGGGTGTGGTCATCACTGATAGCAAGCGAATGCAAGAGAGAGAGAGAGAGTATCGATCGACTGTGTCTCAGTGGCCTTGGGGGAAATTGGCGGGAAAGCAGCTTGCCTCACCCATACATTATACAACTCGCGGGCTATATCTCCGATTTTGACCATCCAAACGCTGTTTTCACTCGTTTTATTGTTGTTTCAGGTTAATACCTTTATAATCAACCCATAATAGGTGCATATGGATAAGTATTAATGCTATTAATGGTACAATGAATATTTTAGTGACGGAAACACCTCAAATACGTCAGCACAGGGGGACGTTTCCAATTACCCCCATGCGCACTTGTTAGGTTAAACTAGAGAAAAATAAGTACAACATTTTGGTGGCAAGTGGTGGGATTCGACAAATTGTTGAGATTAACTATATGTATCTAGCAGACCAAAACATTATGACGACAGTATTACCTTTTAGATTATGGGAAGAGGGGAAAGAGGAGATTGAAGTGTGGATTGAACAATTAGAATGTCAGTTCATTCTACTTGACGTGGGAGAGAACGAGAACAAAATCGCCTATGGAAAGGCACACCTAGGCAAGGCACTAAATGATGTAAGAGTTCGCCTGGAAAGGTAGACTCATGGGAAGAGGTGAAAAAGGCTCTGGTTGAGGAATATGGCCGATAAACCTCCACAAGGAAGGCTAGAGATAAACTGAAGAGTATCAAACTTGAGGGACAAAATGTGAGAACCTTGAGGAGGGAAATCACGAAAAATGTTTAAATCGCCTACCCACACATGGACCAAGAGAGCAAAGAAACAGAGATAAGAGAGATAATGATTCAAGCATGCCCTGTGGAAGTTCGAAGACACTGCATTGTTCATGAAGTACCTACCACAAAGGAATCATGGAAGTAATCAAGAAGGTCATGTAAGCTAAAGATTTAAAAGAGGAGAGAAAGAAAGACGAGGGGGAAAACCTAGATAACGGGTATCAGAAACCAGTAATACGTTGCTTTATGTGCCGACAGACTGGGCATCTAGCTAGGAATTGCACCAACCGGTCCCAAAATGTAGCACCCAGATTTAACACTAGACCAGTGTATCCCAATGATCGACCCCGTTCAAAGGAAACAAATCCTAACCCTGGGGGGATGATCCCAGTAGAGTACGGGGAGACAGAGACCCAACCAAGAATTACGATGCCCGAAGAGAGAGGACATTTTCCGGTGAACCTCTCATAGAAAGGCGATATGACGAGGTAAATATCTTGGGAGAGACAAGCGCCTTGTGAGACAATGTTGATCAATGGCAAAGTAGCAAACATGTTGATAGACACCGGAGCAAATAGGAGTTGCCTGTTAGAGAATTTTGTGAAGAATAACTACAGGGAGTTAGGAGCCCTGAACCAAACTAACATTCAGTTGGCAGGAGCAGGGGGGCAACCGTTGACTATTTTAGGCAGAACTAATACACTGGTGGTATAGTGGAAGGGAATCAAATTCACCGCAGACTTCTGTGTTTTATCGGGTAAATCTAATAGCGGAGTTGACAGGTATCTGGTGTTACGATCCAGGTTCTCAAAGACACAGGGCTCTTCAACATTGGACTAGATAATGGCAAAATGCAACAACGGTAACACTAGATCCAACCCCTGCCTTAAACACTGGAAAACAAAACACCATTACCGCCCTGAGTCGTGCCTGGACAACGAGGTATCCTATGACTCGGTAACTGGTGCACACACACTAGGCTGACGCTCGATGAAACAGCCTATTCTCAAACAGTAAAAGATTACTCGATTAGGTTACACAAAGAAAAGATAGTTAACGTGATTAATTAACGTTACGGTAATTACTCAAATAACTGGCACTCCTGTATTAAAGAAAGTGCAATGCTAGTCCTGCAACATCAACTGGAAACTTCTGAAATAAGTCTGATGCTGGGAAGATGTTCGTAAAGAATCTTGAACAATTATAATGCAGAATACGGGTCACAATAAATACTAGGACATATAGTAATAATAGGCAGGCGAATAATAAAGACTGCGCAAAGGTAGTAATGCTCGACAACTAAAGAAATGCTTCGTGACACAACGCAACAGCCTACTAGGGTTGTGCAACTCAACAACAACCTCGGCTCAAAAGTGCAGTGAATAATAATGTTGCATACATATAATAATGGGGGCTTATCTCTAACCAGTGTCTGCTCAGTTAATAAAGTCTAGCTGGGGTATCAAGGCAGGGCAACAATGGGCGAGCATGCGGCTCGTAGCCTAACGTTGTCCGAAGGTGGTATAATGACGATTACGTTATATGACGGGGATGCTCTCTTGATAAATCTAGGTCTCTAGTACCTAGTTCTATCCTGGCGATCCCTCAGAAGTCAACACAAAGAGGCAGCACTATGTTGTGAGGGATAGGCTATGGCCCTCTCACACCACAGCGCTGTGCTCGCAAAGAAAACCCACCCGAAGACAACTTAGGCTCCCACAGTACCTGTCGATGTCGTGCAGGGCTTAGCTAACACTGCACACATCGGAGACAACGACACAGTAACCTTACACCTAGTCTAGCTTTAGATAACCAAGCAGAATCACTCAACACCACCTTGCCAGGGAGACATATACCGGTCTACAACCTTCCCGAGAGAGGACACATACGGAAAAGTCCGTCTCTCCAAACCTCAATAAAGCATAATACCTCCTTAACCTAATACATGGAAATCTATGAGAGCTTCGCGTACAATACGACTGGTCGACGGTGAACGTCTATGCTGAAACCAGAAGGGATGTTGAGTTTAATAAAGATTAGAGAATGAGAAAGGAGAAGTCGAGAGAGAGAAATAGTATGCAAAGTGGCGAGTATGGGGGACAGAATTGCAAAGGATGTAGGCGATATGCGTGTCAGGCAAGCTCTGAGCTGGTAAAAAACATGAGGCCGCGACGGGAAGGGACTAGTTGACCACCCGGCCGCCAACGCCGTCAGCGCCCAAGCGAGCCGCGTCATAGCTCACCCCGCTGCCAGGTGTACTCCTTCACCCTCTCTCGCTCGCCTCCCACACAAGCAACATTTATATTATAGCGAATATAAAATATAAGGCGCGGTCACAGACCAAAACAAAGACCATTTATAGACTGTCTGTGGCAACACGACCCTAATGAATAATGAACTGAATGACGTTACTATCAAAGATGCTCAACCCCTACCTCGCATTGATGACTCACTGGAATCGCTTAATGGGTCAACGTGGTTTTCCACACTAGACCTGCAGAGTGGATATTGGCAGGTACCTGTTAAGTCCAAGAACCAGGAGAAAACCGCGTTTGCCACCAGCGAAGGTAAACTCTACCAGGTTACTAGTTTCAATTGTCCCTATTTTGATTATTCTATATACAAATTAATTTCTGCTAGTAAATTTAAATACATATGTTGCATCTACCGTTCCCCAAATACTCCTGCAGAGCAAAGTCTTTTTGATTCTCTGTCCTCACAACTCAGTGTCCTCAACTTAAATGCTTCTTCTGAAATCACTGTGTTGGGTGATTTTAATGTCCATAATGTTGAATGGCTGACTCATTCAGCCAGGACTGATGATGCTGGTCTTGAATGTGAGCTATTTGCAGACTCATTTAATCTCACTCAACTAGTCAACCAACCCACCCGTGTACCAGATAATCCTATTCATAATTCCCACCTACTGGACTTATTTTTAACAACCAATTCAGAAAATTATGATGTTACAGTGAGGTCCCCGATTGGATCTTCTGATCACTGTCTGATACAGGCCACCTGTCTATCACCTACCACACCTCCCCACTCTGAACCTGTTTTGGTGACTAAATGGCATTACGATAGGGCAGACTGGGAGGGTCTTCAAGGTTTCTTTATTGATATTCCCTGGACCTCTTTCTTTTCTAATGATGCACACACCACCTTGAGTCACATACAAGATTTTGTAAAAATTGGAATGGAAACTTTTATTCCTCATCAAAAGTACAGTAAAAGATCTAATTCACCTAAATGGCTTGACCATAACTGTGCTAGAGTAACTGAACAAAAAGCAATAGCCTACAATGCATACACAAGATCAAAAACACATGAAGCCTTTAATTACTTTAGAAACATCAGAAATCATGCCAACACTGTATTAAACCTAACTAAAATCAAACTTTCTCCACAAGCAGGCAAATAAACTTCTAAATAATCCAAATGATAACAAAATATTTTGGTCTACTCTTAACTCATTCAAATCCAACTTCACTACTGCTTCATCCATTCCACCATTAAAATCTCCGACTGGCAATCTTGTAAGTGACCCACGAGGTAAAGCTAACCTTCTTGCGGATATTTTCTCCACCAACTCAACCTTAGATGAAATAAATCAAGATGTCCCTGTACTTAATTTTAATTCGCCTGAAATTCCCTCACTTAAGATCCACACCAGACATGTCAAAACTGTTTTGCAGAATCTCTCAGTAGATAAGGCTTCTGGTCCAGATGAAATTCGTCCAATAGTACTTAAGAATTGCTCCTTGGTGCTCGCTCCTGTATTGGCAAAAAGATTCCGTCTGTGTACTCATACCTCATGCTTCCCAGTACCCTGGAAAGAAGCAAACATCCATCCAGTTCCTAAAAACGGTGCCTCTTCAGATCCATCAAACTACAGACCAATAGCTATAACTTCCACTCTTGGTAAAGTCTTTGAAATTATATTAAATAATCACATAATTAAGCATCTTGAGAATAATAAATTAATCAGTGATAAGCAATATGGTTTCAGATGATGTCGATCAACTGCAGACATTCTTTGCCTTCTTACGCATCAAATCAACCAAGCTACAGACCAACATGGTGAAACACATACAATAGCACTGGATATATCAAAGGCATTTGATAGAGTCTGGCATCAATCCTTATTGTTGAAGATGTCACACTACGGCCTTGCATCATTAGTTCCACTAATTTTTTCTTATCTTCATAACAGAAAAATATGTGTAATGGTAGATGGCCTTTATTCTCAATTTCACTCAATAAATGCTGGTGTTCCCCAGGGATCAGTTTTGGCCCCAACTCTGTTCCTCATTCATATAAATGATCTCATATCTACCACTCATAATCCAATACATTCCTATGCAGATGACTCAACACTCCACAGTTTCTTCACATTTACCAATTCTTTCACCCAACCCGATCTTATAAATTCAAAAATAAACACTGCAATTTCTCTGAACCAGGACCTTCCTAGAATTAATGAATGGGGACAAAAGAATCTACTTTCCTTTAATGCACAGAAAACCAAATACATTCAATTGTCTAACCCAGAATCTCACTGACTCCCATATATTTGTTAATGATGTAAATATTCCCACTTCCCCTAGTATTGACATTTTCGGTGTAACATTAACTACTAAGTGTTGAGTGGTACTTGAAAAGTAGACAGAATGGATCAAAAACACCATCTGAGGAAGAGCACTTTATTGACAACGTTTCGCAGAGTGACCTGATGAAGCTATCTGCGAAACGTTGTCAATAAAGTGCTCTTCCTCAGATGGTGTTTTTTATCCATTAACTACTAACTTGAGCTGGATACATTATGTTAGAAGCATTGCTAAGAATGCCTAAAAAAACTGGGACTCCTGTACAGAGTTCGAGAATTCTTCACTGACGAGCAGTTGGGCGTAATATATAAAAGTCATGTGCATTCTCAGATGGATTACTGTTCACCTCTGTGGAGTGGAAGTGGAGTGGTTGCATTGAGGCAGTTGGACAAAATTCAAAATAAAGCTATTAGATTAATCAATAACCCTGCAATCACACAGGACGTTCCTACATTATCCATACGAAGAAACATTGCATCCCTTGCATTATTCTACAGATATTTTCACAGCAATTGTTCCGAGGAACTTGCTTCAATTGTGCCGCCTCTCCACATCTTTCCCCGTAGAACTATGGCAGCTGAGAGCGCCCATGAATTTACACTTTCTCCTCCACAATGCAGAACTTCTGCTTATCAAAATTAATTTATCCCTAGAACTACTACTCTTTGGAATTCACTTCCCTCGAGTTGCTTTCCACAAACTTACAATCTACAAAAGTTTAAATCCAGTTGTTGCAAACATTTTGTGAATGGAGGATGCCTTTAGGCACATGGACCTTTTTGTTTTATCTGTGTTTTTCCTTCCTCCGTTCATTGTCTCTTAAAAAAATAAAAATAAAATCACTGTTCTACCTTTCGGGGTTTGTAATGGACCAGCCAGTTTTACTAGAGTTATGGATGAGGTACTGAGGGGATTAACTTGGAAAACTTGTCTAGCCTATCTGGATGATATCATAATATTTTCAAATAGTTGGGAGGAACACATTAACCGGCTACAAGAAGTATTCGAACGGATCAGAAAGGCCTGACTCAAATTGAAATCTTCCAAATGCCAACTAGGAGCTCACGAAGTAGCATATTTGGGACACATGATCTCTAAGAAAGGTATCCAACCTGACCCCCTTAAAGTAAAACCTATCTCCGAGATCCTTCCTCCCACCACGGTTAAAGGAATCCAAGCGTTTTTGGGAATGGCTTCCTATTACCGGAGGTTCATACCACATTTCTCTAAGATTGCTCGTCCTATGACTAAGAGATTGGAGAAAGGAAGAAAGTTTGACTGGGATCAAGGCTGTCAAGTAGCTCTTGATCACCTCAAACAGAAACTTACCTCCAACCCCATAGTTTGCCATCCCGATTTCACCAAACCCTTTCAGCTGTATACAGATGCTTCTGATGAAGGGCTAGGGGCAGTCCTGGCCCAGAAGGTTGATGGAAAAGAGGGAATAGTGGCCTGTGCTAGTCGCACACTTAACAAAGGAGAGAAGAATTACAGTGTTACTAAGAAAGAATGTCTAGCTTTAGTCTGGGCGGTGCAATGCTTCAGGTCCTACTTGGCAGGGGTTCATTTTGAAGTAATTACCGATCACCATAGTTTACAGTGGCTTCGAAAAATGAAGACCGAAGACGGATTGTTTGTTAGATGGAAAGGGATCCTTGAGGAGTATACTTTTGATGTCGGACACCGGCCAGGTAAACTACATACCAATGCTGATGAGTTGTCTAGATTGCCCGTAGCACCAGTTCAGCCAACTAGACCGAACAAAAATCCCACGACAGGCTGTGAGAAGTTGAATTTTTTGGAGGGAGCCTTGAGGGACTCTAAAGATCGGGTCGCATTTGACTATTCTGAAGCTAAACACATGATCAGAATCCTCCACGGGCAAGAAGGAAAAGGGGCTCATTTAGGTCAGCCTAGAGTGTTGAAACAGTTCAACGAAAGGTACTGGACTCTCCGAGCCGATAAAATTGTTAAAGAAGTGATACAAAGTTGTTTAGGGTGCCAACGAGGGAAAGACGGACGAGGACCCAAACAATCACCGGGGCATATTCTTGCCGGGAAACCGTGGGAAAAGTTGTCTGTCGACATTATGGGACCCTTGCCCAGACAGACGAATAAAAAGTACATTCTGACCTGTTTGGATGTCTTTTCCAAGTACACGGTTGCTTGCGCTATTCCCGACAAGAAAGCTGAGACTGTTGCCAATAGTATTCTAGAGAAAGTAATTTTTGTATACGGTACTCCCGGATGTATTCTCAGTGACAGGGGAAGAGAATTCAATAATGAAATCTGGCAACATTTGGGGGAGACATTGGGTTACCAGATTCAACACACTTCCCCGTATTCTCCCCAAGGGAACGCGGTATGTGAGAGAAATCATAGGGTATTAGCAAATTGCGTCAGAGCCAGTTTAAGTTCACAGGGGGGAAGAAATATCACGAGGGTGGCCAGAGATCCTACCGGAAATTATTTGGGGAATAAATACCACCGTGTGTAGGACTCCTGGATATTCCCCTTTTGAGATTATCTTCGGAAGTACCCCTAAACTACCTCAAGAGTGAGTGCTACCTTACCCTATAAATTCTACCAAATACTTCCGACCCGAACACTATTTCCAGAACCAAAAGTGCAAATGACAGCACACTCAGGATCTGGTCCATCGACGACAACCGAAAGAACTTCCTCTAACGAATCCGTATTACCGGGTGGAATATATTCTGGTAAAGAGACATGATCCCACCCGGACGGGTAAATTTGAGGAGAAATATGAGGGTCCTTTCCGGGTGGTGGAAATCAATGGACCGTATCAAGTCTTGTATGAGCATCATGGTAGCGTGGTCTCAGCTACACATATCCGGTATACAAAAAGGTACGAGGGAATTTTGCCCTCAGATATGAGTGAATGGAGTAGTGGGGAAGACAGCGAGCGGGAACTGGAACTCGAAGGAAATGATTTCGAGGACTTTCCAAATTATCTTGAGATGGGAAATTCTGGACAGGAGGAGCAACACCCTGGAGCTTTTCCCTAATGGAGGTCTGGTCATGAGAATAAAGGCGACGAGTGATCAACGTCAAGATACGACGAACAAATAGGAACTCCGGAGGTAGTGACAGCAATAGATGAGGAGGAAACCTCCCGAGAATCTCTCGATAATGGAAAATCTAAGGATCGAGCTAGCCATGTTTCAAGTTATAGAGGAGATTTCAATGAAACCGAGGATAGTGAGGTAGAGCTCCCGACGGAGAAATTCAAGGAAAGTACGGGAGATACAGAACCTAATCCATTTTTGGCTGAACAAAAGCAGGATAAGTCTGAAAGAAATAGTCCGGACTGGTATTCCCCACCCCAGCGTCCAAAGGAGACTATTACTCGCAGTGGCAGGATTAGTCGTCCACCAATCAGGTACCCGGACGAGGGTATAAATAGAAGCCCCGAGGCAAGTGCCAGTCAGTTGAAAGGCACCACGCCTCTACCTACTGACCCGCAGTACCAACTCCGGCGACTGGTGGCTATTATCGATGGGAAAGGGCAGCGAATCCAAACCACTTGCACTCTTAAACATCTTTTGAACCAACCGGGTCAAATCCTACTAGCAAAGACGGTTGTAGGAAATCAAAACCCAGCAATTCAACTGCATCGGTGCATCAGTGAACATAGTGGATTGGTTGATTGGCAAGCAGATGGCCATGATTTCAAAGGCATCGTATTGCGGCGATCAGTTGCTCGCCTTAATTTAGCACGGGATGATAATGTAATAATCCCATCAACCAATCAACGCACTAAGATTTTCCGGACGTCAAGACCAGCTGAGATTGACAGATTGGTCACGTGTGCACACACTGACACACCCAGCGAACCGACCAATCACAAGAGCCGGGTTTTCGGAGCACGTCACAGCTTCTCCAGCGGCTAGAAGAGAGAGATTTAAGTCACTCCCTTCACCTTTAAACTTTGTGACGTCTACCAGCGTTGGCAGAATCGCCTCTCGTTAGCTACTAGCGCTCGCCAGGGACATCGAAATGGGCTACAGTTATCAGAGAATGTTGTTCTTTCTTTCCTAGTAATCGCATTGTCACAGACAGTCCAGTGGTGGTCTTTGTTTTCGTCTGTGACAACGGGTTATATTTTATATCAACAGTAGTGATAATAGTACCAGCGTGGGAATGAGAAAGACTTTCAGAGCGAGGAGGTAGTGTCTGGCTGTGTCCTGTGGCGCCTGCTGTCTTGTGACGTCTCGGCCCGTGATTGGCCGACCATCGTGCCTTTGTGGGCTCCTGTGTAACTAACCTCCTCCATGAGGGTCCCCAGGAGCTGTCCTCGTCAGGACAGGCTTGGCGCGCGTGCTTCTAACATCCCCTTGCATACTATCTCCCGATCACCCCCTTTACCACTGTTTCTCTCACTCGATTCTCTCTTTCCATACTCTAACCTTTATTAACTGCACAACACTCCCCTTGGGTTCTGCATACGGTTTCCATAACCGGCCCATTGTATTGCATGCGCCGTCCTCAGAGATATTTACATGTACTTAGAATAGGTTTGAGGGTTCTTAGTTAGTATAGGTTAAGAACTTTGTGTGTCTCCATTATTGATTTAGTGTTTCTGCTCTTGTATTTAATGCTAGACTGGGATAAGGTAACTGTAGTTGTTGTCTCCGATGTGTGTACGGTTTGCCTATACCTACACGACTTCGACCGGTCCTGTGGTAGTCTGGGATGTCTTTTCGGTTGCGTCCTTTGCGAGTGCAGCATTGTGTTGACTGAGGGTTTTGTCCTGTTCCAGTTCCACACTTTGCTGCCTCTTTGCTTGTCTTTAGAGGGTCGCCAGGATAGAACCAGATACCTGTGATCTGGATCTATCAAGAGAGCACCCTAGTCAATTAACGTAACTTAAAGGATGCAGTCTTAACCCTCCAGCCCCGGCTACGCATTACATAAATATTCCCCGAAACCCGGGTGTTTTGGCCGAAAAATGTCTAGGCTAGGCTACCATATCTTTGTTATTCTGACTGCTTCCGCATTCCCGCGCATCCCCAAGCGTAGCTGTGTTATTTACCTGGAGAATGGCATTAAGTAGAGCTCTCTAAGTCAACTGGTTCAGTTGTGATGATGATTTCATTGGAGATAACCTTATGGCAACAACAGCCACTTTACACTACTTTTCGATACTTAACAACAACATACAGGCACACACGAACAAGCGACGCTCTCCTTCTTGTGGCCGGAGATGCGGGGCGTCGGTCCAGCCGGCTGTTGTTTACATGTGTCGGACCGACACCTCGCACACCAAGCTCACAGGCTTTCAACCACTGGGTGTTAAAGAGCCCTTCCGGGCAGCTGTGATATGCTTTTTTATGGGCGTTCAAGAGCCCTTCCGGGAACAGAGGGTTAAGGACATTGCTAGGCTACGAGCCTGTCTTGCTCAACCCCAGTTCCTTACCTCGAGTATCCCAGCTAGACATTATTAATCGAGTAGACAATTGTTAGTATTTAATATAAGCTCTTTGATATGTGCGCATTATTATTCACAGCATTTATTAGTCTAGGTTGTTGTTGAGCGGCACAACCATATCAGACTGTTTCGTTGATGAGGAAGTACTTCTTTTAGTGTCGAGCATTGCTACCGTTGCGCATTTATAGTATTCTCGTGTCAGTTAACATTATATGTCCTATCTTTTAGTGTATTCAATTTACACGTGTGGTATCCTGCCTCCTGCCTTTATATAGTTTAAGATACGAGCATCTTATGAGCATCAGACTTTCTTCAGAAGTTATAAGGTCTATGCTGTAGGACTATACTTCACTTTCTTTCAGATAGGAGTGAAGAGTTTATTGTTGTTTAGAGTAACTGTATTGAAGCATCTTTTTATTGTATTAAATCTTGCGGTGATTTAATTGATCTTTCCATAGATTCCTTTTTATGCATTTTTAACGTAACTTGCATCTTGTTTGTTATCAGGCTATACCAGTGTGGGTTAGCCTGAAGTAGAGTACATTTATGCCCAGTTAAGGATACCCCGCTATCACAGATTAACTCTGGAGGTTATAGGTGTTTTTGTTCGCCGGCATATAAGTTCGAGGGTTTGGATCTAGCGTACCGTTGTTGCATAGTGCCCTATTACTAGTCCAATCATTAAGTGCCCTTGTTTTATTTATAGTCCCGGTCGTAACAAATTTAAATAACAAATGGCGACCTTGCCTAGTATCTTATCTTAGTCGTCATAACAAATGGCGACCTTAGTCTAGGATTTAGTGAACTAAGAAATAATTGCAGGATTTTTTTGTGGAGAATTTTTTTTTTAATCACCGTTTAGGGGTCGATTGTTATTTCTCACAGTTTGGCATTGGACATTTGTTTTTGAGGAATATTTTTGGACACGTTGGATTTTTTTTGGCAACGTAGTATAGCACTGAGTTGTCTTCAAGCATTTTTTGAGTGAATAGTGCTACATGAGAGTTTAGGTACTTTTTTTGTTATAAACGTTGAGGATTTCCGGTGGACACTATGTCGAACGACGGATCAGTGCACAGTGAGGACACAGTACAGGAAGCAGGCTCTGAGGTGCAGCAGCTGGGTTTGTTAGATGGCATTAGAGTAGTAACTAGTGAGAAGGATGCAAGGAAGTTTCTGGAGATGCCTATTACTGTTGACCGGGTGTAGGGGATTGATCGGTATGGTCTCCAGTGTTTGGCCACGGTCATGGGGCAAGTTGGCACTAGCAGCATGAAGAGAAGTGACCTGGTGGCATGTGTGCTGGGCGGGGTGCGTGGTGCACAGGGTGGAGCGGGTGCTTTGGCACCTTCGGCCAAGCCCCGCCCTCCACTCTACTCCCTCATGCCCTCTAGAACACCGTATCCGAGTAAGTTTCCTGAGGCTGATAGTCAATGGTAGCGTGGTTTGCCCCTGGGTGGATCACTGGGTGGGTCTCCAATTGTTGCATCTCCTCCTCCTCAAGGTTTAACTCCAGATATGCTCTTCCAGCTTGAGATGGCTAAGATTCAGCAGCAGCAGCGGGAGGCTGAGCTCAGGATTCAGGCTGAGGAGAGAAAGGCCATGCACTGTGCAGACATAGAGCTTGAGAAGTCTCGGGTGGAGTCGACAGGGCAGCGTCTCGGTTCTGGGAATCGAGGTCTTGATCAGCCTTTATCGCACCTTCTTAAGTTAGTCCCTGCATTTGACGAGTCGGGTGTCACCGAGTTTTTCCTGCGTTTTGAAAAGAAGTGCCGGGAGCACCAATGGCCCGAGGTTAAGTGGGCAGCCATTGTTTCCTCTAGGTTGGTTGGCAAAGTACTCAAGGCATATGATGCGTTGCCCTTGGAGTCTTGCATCAATTATGAGGTATTGAAGGAAGCTGTTCTGCGGGCGTACGAGTTACAACCAGAGACATATAGGTTGAAGTTTCGGGGTGTTACGAAGGGTCGTGAGTGCACTTCTCTAGAACATGCCCGGGAACTGTCTGATGCTTTGAGAAATTGGCTGAGGTCAGAGAAGGTGACGACGTTCGAAGAGCTTGAGCAGTTATTCCTTCTAGAGCAATTTTTTAAATGCACAGGCGGCGACCTGACTTTGAACCTCAAAGAGAAACAGCCTAAAACTCTACAAAAGGCAGCTGAGTTGGCTGACCTGAGTATATCGCTGATTCGTGGGTGCGGGTCTGCACAACGGACCGATGCAGTTAACAAGGGGCGCAACACTCCACCCCCCCGAGTCAGTGATGCAACATTTAATAACGAAAGTAAGAGCAATGATACTAACTTTGATCACAAACCAAAAAACTGTCCTGTTTAAGAAAGGTCAGGGCCCTTCCCCACCTCAGGGGAAGTCCAATGGTGAAGTAGAGTGTTTTAAGTGTCATAAAAAGGGGCATTTTGCACGTTCCTGCCCTAGTAACCAACCTACAGCAGTTGTGTCTTTGGCTAGCAACATTGGGGTGTCTCTGAGGTCTTCTGCGTTTACCCGGGGTGATATGTCAGATGCGGGGGCACAGCCAGTGAAGGAGTGTCCGGAAGGCTCGAAACCTGTCCGCGATGCTTTTTGCGACCATAGAGGGCGTGGCTGCGTGAGTTGGGCTGGTTGCAAGCATGGGTTGGAGTTGTTGCGTGATACAGGTGCATCCCAGACTCTGATGAAAAACTTTACAGGCCAACCTAAAAACGCGGCACGGGTAGTTGTGGTGGAGGGTATTAATGCTACACGGTCATACCCGTTGGTTCGAGTGAAGCTGGAGGTTGATGGTGTGACACGAGAGATAGATGTTGGAATCGTACAGAAACTACCAGTAGAGGGCGTCGACCTTCTTCTCGGCAACGACTTTGCGGTGCCTACTTCTGAGGTTCCACCCTTAGTCGTTGCCGAGAGGGCGGCCGACGTGAGTAGGGAGGGGCAGGAGTTGGTCGAGAGGTGTCAATTACAGCAGATGGCGTGTGTTGTCACCCGATCTCATGCACCTAAGGTATCACAGCCTATTTCTCAGTCTCTAGACCAGCGGAGGAACGGTCGGAAGGAGAAAGCTAAAGTTGGGAGAAGTTTTATGAGTTTTGATCCAGCGGCTCTTCTTGGCGACTCGGTACTTGACCCAGAGGTGAGCACCGGAGTGGCCCCAGAACCTGTCCCCCCTAGTGACATGGTTGGGCGTGATGGCACTCCGCGACAGAGTAGTTCCCAGGTGGAGGAGAGTTGTGGGAACGGGGCTATTGAACACGAGGACGGGGAAACATGTCATGTGAACCTGTTAAAGGAGTTTGTGAGGCAACCACCTGAGCAGCCTAACGATCCCTGCGTTGGTCTGCAGCGGCCAAAGTGGAGAAGGAGAGTGGGGCAGTGGGGCACAGGTGTAGGAGAGTTAGGATTGTCATGTCTCGGCGGAGCAGTGGGCGGGGGACACAAGTCTGGTGGCTGTGGAAGCGCTAGAGCACCTGCCTGAGCAGCAGTGTGCAGCGCTCCAGCACCGGCTCGGTTCATACCCCACTGGTCGTGCCGAGCACCCATGCCTCACAACTCATGCGGTGCACGATGTTCCGCTGGCAGGTCACTTGAGTGTGAGTAGACCGTTGGCCTCGTTGTTTCGGTGGTTCAAGGTGGGCGACGAGGCTTTGGCATGGTTGTCAGGTCAGGGTCGACCCATGGCTGCCAAGGGCGGTGATGTGGTGACAGTTGGACACCTCTGGCACTACCAGGGAATGCGGGGTGTTGGTGCGAAGGTGGTTTCGAGGGTGACCTTCACGAGTCTTATAATAGTCCCTCCTATGTGATGCGTTTTCTCTGGAGCTGTTTTGGGTTCCGTTTTCTTCAAAGGAATGTTGCTGGTGGAGATTATTCTGGTTGCATGTTGTTATGGTGGCTCACTTGGTTTTGTGGATGTCTGGGGCAGTTGGTAGTGTTTTTGCATCTCTTTTTCTCCTACCAACTCATATATATATATATATATATATATATATATATTATATATATATATATATATATATATATATATAATTATATATATATATATATATATATATATATATATATATATATATATATATGTATATATATATATATATATATATATATATATATATATATATATATATATATATATATATATATATATACAGTATATGTATATATATATATATGTATATATATATATATATATATATATATATATATATATATATATATATATTTATATATATATATATTTTTTTTTTGTTTTATATATACAGTATATATATATATTATTATGTTCTATCCAACAACCAACTCTACTCCTAAAATCGATTAATGAAATATTACAAACACATGTGGCAGTCCGTGGATTCGAACCCAGGACGCTCACACCGAATATCAACACTTTATGCATTACACCACGAAGGTAGTTAAAGAATGGTGGACACTGCCTATGATTTATTATGCAACTTCGAATCCAGCATATCAATCTAAGCATGTACACACATCCCAACTGCAACTCACGTAGGCTATGCATATGTGAATGGAAAGAGCAATTAATTGGGCCTTAACCACTAGGGAAGATTATATATTATATATATATATTAGAGATGGACCATACATTCGCTTCCGCATTCGCATGTGCGAATATTCGCATTCATATTTGCATCCGCATTTCCATTCGTAGCTATCTACAAATATGCAAAAATATTTTCACGAAACCAATGGATTTTTTTTTTTTTTTTTAAATATTAAATTTTAAGGTTAACACAAACGAATACATAAAAGTGTAGGTGTGTTGGGACCGTTAGAGTGGAATGAAGAAGGACTGAGTAGTGTTGCCACATAACATTATTTAAAAGTACCAGATCGAACCAGTGAAAAGTTCCAAACGATTTGAAAACGTACCAAATACAGTGAATACATAACTTACCTTATATTATATCTCTAGATTTAAAAAATTTCAAGTGTTTTTTAGTTATACTGTCTCTCGAGTAATGTCACTCTCCCTGCTATGACCAGGGTCGTTCAGAGATAGATATTGGTAAAACTGGCAGCCAATGCAGCTGGGGGGGGGGGGGGGGGGGGGTTAGAAAACTGAACAATATTTGGTGCAATATAAGGCCATATGAATATGAATAAATTATTGATATTAGGGGAAAACAAATGTTGTATTTATCAATATTAACCAGCCTGCAATTTTAAGCACCTATAATTTACAGATAGAGTTCAAGTCTACTCTGATATCCTCCAATTCTCATTATACTACTTAAATCAGAAAACACTATGATCAGTATTTAACATTAAAAGGAATAAGGATACAAATAAAATCATTATTATATAGGAATGATAGTACATTATAAACTTTTAACAAATATACAGGAATCAGTATAAATAGTTTTCCTTCAAATTCCTTGTTATAATGAAAACTGAAAATAAAGTAATGAATACAAAAGTAGGTTTTATTAAATTCTATTCAGTGTATCAAATAAATCTGTAATGTTTGTGTCTCAAAGTTACTCAATAATTAATCAAGGATAAACACACACAATTGCGGTACTGAGAACAAATATGTTGATTTAGGAAGAAAAGGGAGGGAAATAAATCCGCAATCTATGTTTTCAGTCTTGACCATTACACTTGATGTTCATGGTTCTGATAATTATTGTCATAAAAGTAAATAATCCATTGGAGATACATTGTAGTGTTTATATACCCCAATATACATAATAACAAACACACAATTATCTGATGAAAAGTTATACATAAACAATGAAAAGGTAATATACTGTATAGGCTACTCTTAAAACCTAGTCATTCAATGTGAAGACATCACAGGAAGGCTTCCAGTACTTATGACTAGGTAAACATGTTAAATGACTAGGATGTCAAACTGGAGTAATTTTGTTTGAAAACTTAAATTAATTAATCTAATTAATTAATTTCACTACCAACACCAAACACCTCCCAATGAAATTAATGAAAGCATTGTGATCCTACCGGGATTCGAGCCTGGCATACCACATACAGCCTTGTACACACCTAAACCATTACACTACCAAGACAGAGAGAAGGAGAATAAGAAAATTAAGGGGAGGAAGACCGTTTTCCTGGACTACCTTCTTCCTCGTGTTTAGCCCCACTAGTTTTGAGATTATAAGACGTTCGGCCCAATAGTTTGGCGATTTTAAGACCTTTCGCCCCATTTCGTTGTGAATTTTAAGACCTTTCGTGCCATTTAGGTGTCGATTATTTCCTGGCGAGCAAAAGCGAGCCTTCAGTTTTAAGAGGAACCGGCCTTTGGCCGGTTCATTTTTCTACCGAAAAATGTAAGCTTGATGGAAGTCTAGGGAGGAAACTAAAAAAAATATATATGAATAAATGAAATAATAGACCAAACCAACGGTCTGCCTCCCCTTAACATGAAATAGCATTGTTTGGTTATTTTATCCCTTCCCAACACATAATTTGAACTATAAACCATCATTTTATCCTTAAATATACAATAATGAAGACTCTAACTATACTATACTATAACTCCTAGCGCCACCAGGTAGACTCTAACTATACTATAACTCTTAGCACCACCAGGTAGACTCTAACTATACTATAACTCCTAGCGCCACCAGGTAGACTCTAACTATCCTATAACTCTTAGCACCACCAGGTAGACTCTAACTATACTGTACTATAACTCCTAGCGCCACCAGGTAGACTCTAACTATACTATAACTCTTAGCACCACCAGGTAGACTCTAACTATACTATAACTCCTAGCGCCACCAGGTAGACTCTAACTATACTGTACTATAACGCCTAGCGCCACCAGGTAGACTCTAACTATACTGTACTATAACGCCTAGCACCACCAGGTAGACTCTAACTATACTGTACTATAACGCCTAGCGCCACCAGGTAGACTCTAACTATCCTATAACTCTTAGCACCACCAGGTAGACTCTAACTATACTGTACTATAACTCCTAGCGCCACCAGGTAGACTCTAACTATACTATAACTCTTAGCACCACCAGGTAGACTCTAACTATACTATAACTCCTAGCGCCACCAGGTAGACTCTAACTATACTATAACTCTTAGCACCACCAGGTCGAATCTAACTATACTGTACTATAACTCCTAGCGCCACCAGGTAGACTCTAACTATACTATACTATAACTCCTAGCGCCAGCAGGTAGACTCAAACTATACTATACTATAACTCCTAGCGCCACCAGGTAGACTCTAACTATACTATAACTCTTAGCACCACCAGGTAGACTCTAACTATACTGTACTATAACTCCTATCACCACCAGGTAGACTCTAACTATACTGTACTATAACTCTTAGCACCACCAGGTAGACTCTAACTATACTATATCTCCTAGCGCCACCAGGTAGACTCTAACTATACTATAACTCTTAGCACCACCAGGTAGACTCTAACTATACTATAACTCCTAGCGCCACCAGGTAGACTCTAACTATACTATAACTCTTAGCACCACCAGGTCGACTCTAACTATACTGTACCATAACTCCTAGCGCCACCAGGTAGACTCTAACTATACTATAACTCTTAGCACCACCAGGTAGACTCTAACTATACTGTACTATAACTCCTAGCGCCACCAGGTAGACTCTAACTATACTGTACTATAACTCCTAGCACCACCAGGTAGACTCTAACTATACTGTACTATAACTCCTAGCGCCACCAGGTAGACTCTAACTATACTATAACTCTTAGCACCACCAGGTAGACTCTAACTATACTATAACTCCTAGCACCACCAGGTAGACTCTAACTATACTATAACTCTTAGCACCACCAGGTAGACTCTAACTGTACTATAACTCCTAGCGCCACAAGGTAGACTCTACCTATACTATAACTCTTAGCACCACCAAGGTAGACTCTAACTATACTATAACTCCTAGCACCACCAGGTAGACTCTAACTATCCTATAACTCTTAGCACCACCAGGTAGACTCTAACTATACTGTACTATAACTCCTAGCGCCACCAGGTAGACTCTAACTATACTGTACTATAACTACTAGCGCCACCAGGTAGACTCTAACTATACTATAACTCTTAGCACCACCAGGTAGACTCTAACTATACTGTACTATAACTCCTAGCGCCACCAGGTAGACTCTAACTATACTGTACTATAACTCTTAGCACCACCAGGTAGACTCTAACTATACTATAACTCCTAGTGCCACCAGGTAGACTCTAACTATACTGTACTATAACTCTTAGCACCACCAGGTAGACTCTAACTATACTATAACTCTTAGCACCACCAGGTAGACTCTAACTATACTGTACTATAACTCCTAGCATCACCAGGTAGACTCTAAATATACTATAACTCCTAGCACCACCAGGTAGACTCTAACTATACTGTACTATAACTCCTAGTGCCACCAGGTAGACTCTAACTATACTATAACTCTTAGCACCACCAGGTAGACTCTAACTATACTATAACTCCTAGCGCCACCAGGTAGACTCTAACTATCCTATAACTCTTAGCACCACCAGGTCGACTCTAACTATACTGTACTATAACTCCTAGCGCCACCAGGTAGACTTTAACTATACTATAACTCCTAGCACCAGCAGGTAGACTCTAACTATACTATAACTCTTAGCACCACCAGGTAGACTCTAACTATACTATAACTCCTAGCGCCACCAGGTAGACTCTAACTATCCTATAACTCTTAGCACCACCAGGTCGACTCTAACTATACTGTACTATAACTCCTAGCGCCACCAGGTAGACTTTAACTATACTATAACTCCTAGCACCAGCAGGTAGACTCTATCTATACTATAACTCTTAGCACCACCAGGTAGACTCTAACTATACTATAACTCTTAGCACCACCAGGTAGACTCTAACTATACTATAACTCCTAGCACCACCAGGTAGACTCTAACTATACTATAACTCTTAGCACCACCAGGTAGACTCTAACTATACTGTACTATAACTCCTAGTGCCACCAGGTAGACTCTAACTATGCTATAACTCTTAGCACCACCAGGTAGGCTCTAACTATACTATAACTCCGAGTGCCACCAGGTAGACTCTAACTATACTATAACTCTTAGCACCACCAGGTAGACTCTAAGTATACTATAACTCCTAGCACCACCAGGTAGACTCTAACTATACTATAACTCTTAGCTCCACCAGGTAGACTCTAACTATACTGTACTATAACTCCTAGCACCACCAGGTCGACTCTAACTATACTGTACTATAACTCCTAGCACCACCAGGTAGACTCTAACTATAATATAACTCTTAGCTCCACCAGGTAGACTCTAACTATACTATAACTCTTAGCACCACCAGGTAGACTCTAACTATACTATAACTCCTAGCGCCACCAGGTAGACTCTAACTATACTATAACTCTTAGCACCACCAGGTAGACTCTAACTATACTATAACTCCTAGCACCACCAGGTAGACTCTAACTATACTATAATTCTTAGCACCACCAGGTAGACTCTAACTATACTGTACTATAACTCCTAGCACCACCAGGTAGACTCTAACTATACTATAACTCTTAGCACCACCAGGTAGACTCTAACTATACTGTAACTCCTAGCACCACCAGGTAGACTCTAACTATACTATAACTCTTAGCACCACCAGGTAGACTCTAACTATACTGTACTATATCTCCTAGTGCCACCAGGTAGACTCTAACTATACTGTAACTCTTAGCACCACCAGGTAGACTCTAACTATAATATAACTCCTAGCGCCACCAGGTAGACTCTAACTATACTATAACTCTTAGCACCACCAGGTAGACTCTAACTATACTATAACTCCTAGCACCACCAGGTAGACTCTAACTATACTATAACTCTTAGCACCACCAGGTAGACTCTAACTATACTGTACTATAACTCCTAGTGCCACCAGGTAGACTCTAACTATACTATAACTCTTAGCACCACCAGGTAGGCTCTAACTATACTATAACTCCGAGTGCCACCAGGTAGACTCTAACTATACTATAACTCTTAGCACCACCAGGTAGACTCTAAGTATACTATAACTCCTAGCACCACCAGGTAGACTCGAACTATACTATAACTCTTAGCTCCACCAGGTAGACTCTAACAATACTGTACTATAACTCCTAGCACCACCAGGTCGACTCTAACTATACTGTACTATAACTCCTAGCACCACCAGGTAGACTCTAACTATAATATAACTCTTAGCTCCACCAGGTAGACTCTAACTATACTATAACTCTTAGCACCACCAGGTAGACTCTAACTATACTATAACTCCTAGCGCCACCAGGTAGACTCTAACTATACTATAACTCTTAGCACCACCAGGTAGACTCTAACTATACTATAACTCCTAGCACCACCAGGTAGACTCTAACTATACTATAATTCTTAGCACCACCAGATAGACTCTAACTATACTGTACTATAACTCCTAGCACCACCAGGTAGACTCTAACTATACTATAACTCTTAGCACCACCAGGTAGACTCTAACTATACTGTAACTCCTAGCACCACCAGGTAGACTCTAACTATACTATAACTCTTAGCACCACCAGGTAGACTCTAAC